>NW_021027498.1:1382215-1445741 GCF_004153795.1 Camellia sinensis
TAGCGTCGGTTTTCAACTCTCTGAACTGAAAGGAAAAACAAGCAGCGTTTCAGCCCAAATGGATCAAACACAGATGTAGCCGAACAATTGTACTCTACTGCTGACCATTGTCGCCCGAAATCACTGCCCCCAAAATACTGAATCGGACACCCACAGATATAACTGATTCTCATAAACTGATACTGGTGCCCTTAGGCCTGATACTCAAACTTGCAAACTGATATGTACGTTCCCTGTAGGGATGCACTCTAAAAGCACATAGCAAGTAAAGAGAGCCAAAACACCCCTATGGAGGGGTAGGGTTTCCCTGTCCTATTTTGTCAGGAGCTAGGGTTTCACTATGCACGCAGAAGTTTTCAAACAACCTAACATCGGGTAAGCAACCTGTGCTAGTTTGGAATAGTCACTATAGATTTCGATATGCACTAGGTCGAATGGTCGAAAAGGGTGCCCCGGTAAAACCGGGGTTTGTGTTCCCATACTGTCAGAGCCCAAAACCGGTCAACCTTATGGCATGCTTTGACAAAGTCAAGCCTCCCACAAACCGTTCAGGAATGGCAGATGGCAAACACGGTGTCCTAGGCGCACCAATGCACATGCAATGCAAAGAGACACATAAATGAAATCAAAACAGGATATCATGAGTTCGAGTCATGCTCTCTAAAATCCCTAGCAGAGTCGCCAGAAACTGTAGACATCCCCGAACGCCCCGGGAGGACGAGTCTCATTCTGTTCGTTTTGGGGTTCACTACAGTTCAGGACTCTCGAATTGTCACGGTTCTAAATCTGAACCAAGGAGTCCAAATCCGGCAATTTGTTTTGAGAAAAAAATAGATTTTGAAAGAAGTGCCAAACATGGACTGCTTTGCCAGATACAGAGTCGCCACCTAAATATTTTATTTTGGGAAATTTAGGAAACCCTGACTCGGTGCCAAAGGCCACGTGTCCGTCATCACCAAAGTTGCCTCAGCTCGGGAGCTTGGGTACGATTGGGGAAGGTCAGCTATGAGTACCCCCTCTCGCCCGATCCGAAGATCGGCCTCTACTAACCGTGATATCCGTTTTTGAAAATGTTATGTGTTCTTATTCCGGTTATTAGCCTAGAATTACTATGTTATGCGCACAACAAACAAGTATAGACCAAATCGCGTAAATTGGAACAAAACATTTCATGCTTGTTTCGAAAATGGTTTGCTACTCGCAAGTAGGCTAAAATGCAAGTTTTGCCACCCTCAAGTGGGCTTTAGAAAAGATGGTTTTGCCACTATCTAGTGGGCTTAAAACTCACAGTTTTAATGTGTTATCCCAATTTAGTTAATTCAACCTCCATCCACAGGCATTCAAGCAGTTATATCACATAAGTAGCTAGCCTCATGGTAATCATGCTATTATGGCAACACTCACACGCATGCGGTATGCTAAAGCATAAAAATACTTACAATGTACTCCGAGCCAAGACAAGAACATGTTAGCAATCAATGCATGATCCAAGTCCATGTTAAGTGGCTAATGCAACGCATACATAATGCAATCTAGAATAGGCTCGGCTAATCTAAGGATGACATGTGAAAATGCACAGATAGCATGTATTCATGTTAGATTTGAAATACTTTATGCAGTTAGCATGATGCACCGAGCCTGGTGCATGCAAGACTAATGAATGATGCACGCATACTGTCACACCCCAAACTCGCCCCTAAAAGTGTGGGCATGACCACCTCAGAAACAGACACAAAACCTGATGAATATAACCTATGGGGCCTGAACGGAAGAATTTAATAACATATAATAACATAAAATAATATCCATTGAGCTACCACTACTATGCCAGGATCACAAACAGAACATAATGCAGATAAATATACAGTGACGCGCATCTGAAGATAGCCATGTACATATACACATACAGACCCAGCCCTCAAGGTCGGGCGTATAACGAAAACATGAGAAACTAAACGGATTACATACACATCAATCTTAACAGACATTTAGGGTACAAATTAAAAACTTAGCATAACTCCATAACTTGAACGGTCAACACCTAAGAGTTTAGATACTCAAGGATTGACAACTGGGTAACGGAAGCCACAGGTTAAGGTTGACCTCCAGGTTGAGTGCCTACAGAAACAGACATAAAATAAAGTGAGCCAAGCTCAGTGAGTAATAGCGCATAACAATTCTATGTTTAACATGAATTATAATACATATCCGAGCATTTATTAATAAAGAGAACATATGGTTAATTTGTTTCTGTATGCATAGCAAAGTACCTTCTTCAGAAAACTTGTCATATCTTGAACATTCGGAGTTTCGTAGGGTATCTAGGCATTTTGGGAAAATTATCCAGAAAACGTATCATAACATGAACAAGTCGGAAGTTCATGGAATTTTTATCATTTCATAAAATACTTGTCATATTAAACATTCTGTAACCCAAAATATGGATTTCATTAAACATTGAATAGCATAGTCATTTTCAAAATCATTTATACAAAAGTATCTTTTACAGAACGGCCTTGGGCCCCATCTTAAACAGAGTGGCTTTCAGCCCTCAACAGAATGGCATGAAATCCTTAACAAAATGGCATGAAGCCCTTATCAGAATGGCATAAGCCCTTATAATGGCATAAAGCCCTTGTATTGGCATAAAGCCCTTGTATTGGCATACAGCCCTTGTAATGCATGTATGAACTCAAGAGATGGCTCGTACGGATTCTAGAGGTGACTCGCATTGCAGCATTTAGTTCCGTACAACACTTTGTTTCATACTAACAGATCATACAAATTGGCCATAGGCCTCACAAGTTCAACATTGGCTTTACGCCCAGTTCACATATGTATGGACTCAAGAGGTGGCTCGTACGGATTCTAGAGGTAACTCGCATCGCAGTACTTAGTTCCGTACAGCACTTTGCTCCATACCAGAATTTCATAGGTCTTATAGACCGAATCATCATATCATGTCATAGCATAGCATAGCCAAAACAGTAATAGAAGTAATTTCAGTTTTCTTAGAATTCCATTATGCAATAATGCACATAAGTTTCCCATGGCTTGGTTACAAATTAATACAGGTGTCTCGCGTACAACTGACTAATAATAACAATAACAATTATTAACTGAGCCCACATATATCATTACCATATGCTTAATAAGGGCAGAATAACCCACATTCTAACATGAGTTACATAATAATGTTAAACGTTTGCATGCATGTCATAGGTTCTTAACAACCTCGGGTCCACATGTAACATAATGGAATAATCTCCGTTTCATACAGATACTTGGTTTAAAGATAACCATAATTCCATTTATTCATTAAGAAACGACGTAGTTTGCTTATAGATCATAGAGAATTATTACTCGTTATTGATAGAACAGAGTCATTTCAAAGTCATACCGATGTATGCCAATCTTTCAACGTTCACCTTGACTTTCAATCATAATAGATGTTCGTGTAACATGTTCGCGTAACACTTACAAGAAATAGAGCGTTAGTGATAATAATTATCAATGGTAAATAAAATGTACATCTTCGTACTATTACTCACAATGTGTTGGTGGAACATTTATTCCTCCCGAAGCGTGTCCTACACACATATGAAGTCACACATTAATTCTCTAAATCATTTCCCCTAATTTCTTTTCTCATTTTAACATGATTCACAATGCTCATAATAAAGTTCATTCGTAAATTTTTAACATTATTTCAAAACATCTCAAAAATCCAATTAAACTTGTACACGTATAATTCAACCCACCAATTCCATGATTCTATTTTCAATTTGGGCAAAATCATTATTTATCATCACAAATTAACCTAGGGTTTCAAGAAAAATAAAGTTTTCCATAAAAATTCAAACTTCTCATACCATTACCTTACATCCCAATTTTCTCCTTGATCATACATCTAAGGGTCATACTCCATCACCTTAACCCATCAATTGAACCCTCAATGCTTCAAACCCGAAATTCCCAAATCTCATAATTACTCTATATGCTCAAAATGAAAATTCGTATATTTATACAATGAAAATACCACAAATCTATCTCTTGATGTAAGTATTGAAGAAAACTAGAACCCCTACCTCAATAATCAAGCAAAGGAGTGAGCTTGAGAAGAAGCCTTCGCAAATCCGAGTTCCAATCGGGTAAAAACATTGATCTTCTCTTATTCTCCATTCTTGATGCAAAAACCATGGTGGATTGTTGATCAAAGTAGAGGAAATCAAGGTTTTGGGGCTAGGGTTTCGGACTAAGAATGAGAGGAAAGAAGAGGGGAAAAGAAAAATGTGAGAAAAGATCTAAAAATCCCGTTTTTAAGTTGCTGTACTCGCAAAACCCGCTCGAGCGTCCCTCTTCCCGCTCGAGCGTACCTGCTCCCAACACAAATTCCAAAACTTCAAACATGCATAACTCTCTCATCCGGACTCCGTTTTAGGTCATTCTTGTGTCTAAATTGAAGCCCCGAAAATAAGCTTTCCAATGGTTCTAACCTCATATCCAAATTCGAAGTGTGGAAAAAGAAGAAGGCAAAAGAGTGACTGATGAACGTAAACAAATTGTTCGAATTAAAGTTTTTGGTCCAATCTTACTTTGCCATCATATTACCATCTCAATCAATACTCCAAAATGAAATAGGAAGGTTCCAAATACACTACTAAAATGTCAAGGGTAATCTTACTTTTCACGCTCGAGCGCCTCTTTTCCCGCTCGAGCGCGCACAGAGCAATAAAGCAGTCCGCTCGAGCGTCAACTCCTCAGCTCGAGCGGATATTCACAACTCCCAGAATCTCAGGCCGTCTGCAAAATTGCTGGGAACCCCACAAGTCCGATCGAGCGTCAACTCCTCCGCTCGAGCGGAGCGAAAAATTCTGGGTCGTCACACATACATAGCGTAAGGTATGCTAAAGTAAACATGTCCTAATACTAACCATCAAAAGCAGGTAAGTAAAAGGGAGAAAGAAGTGGGGGTTGGAAGACATGCACACACACACCCACACTTATTACAAATTTGCCGTCGCTTGGAGCGACCGAAAGAATAATACAAGTCAATTAACCTACAAGCTAATTAAATATTACAGACCAATTAATTAATTACAAATTAACTAATCCAATGAAAGCAGTAAACAGCCTCGGGAAGAGGGCCCAATGCAATGCGAGCTCGGCTCTGCTCGGAAGTCACTTCCTTGCACAAGCTGCCTCTGCTTTGATTGTTCTGCTTCTCTAAAAACTGCACAACTCCCAAGGTTGCTTCTCTGAGTGCTGTGCTTACCAAGTGTAAACACCACTGGCCATGTCCGGATGGTCATCGGCCATTTGTTGAACTCTCGGCCATTAATAATTGGTCGGTCAGCACTCCATGTAGTCGATCGGCCAAATATTCCTGCAGAACCTGTTTTGACAGCAGCAGAGGGCAAAACATAGCATGGCAATGCATTTCAAGCAATGTATGCACCAATCACATCCCTTATCATATTCATGACTCAAAGGGATATGATTCTCGATTCTCAGACCACCAATCGCGCATTTCCATGCATGATGGCCCAAAGAAGCAAGTGTGCATTTCGATTTCAAATGAAATGCAATGCACATAAACAAACCAAGGGGCTTTCAACCTCTATCATGGCTTGATCAAGAGATGAAGCATGCATGCCAATGCAATGCAATCCTAAGCATGTGAACCTAAGCGTGCAATATGGGCATGCAAGCAAGTAATGCAAAGATGCAACTAACAAAGCATGCAAAGTGTAACAACAACTTGCACACATGCAAGGTGCAATATGGACAACATGTTATATGCAAAGCATGCCAAATGCAACAACACAAAAGTGTGCAACAATGTGTCATGAGCCAAAGTATCTACATATATAAGCATGCATGCAAACATGGCTTAAAACTTTAAACATCAAAAAGTAACTCTCAAGCACACTTAAGAGGATGCAATCATGGACAAATGGCATGCACCTTAAGCTTTGAAATTGCATGGAAAAGAGGTGCTAAACAACTAATCAAAGCAAGCAAAGCATGTAATTGGTCCAAGGACCTAAAGCATGATCATATGACACATGAAGCAAATAACCAAAATAGATCAAAACAGTCCTAAATCATGTTAAGGCAAGTCCTAAAAACCACCTAGATGGCATCTAAATGATCTACACATAGAGGCATGCACAAATGCTTAAACATGGAGCATACAACACAACCTCTTAAAGATCAAAGGAGCATTAAATGCAAGCATGCAAGCATATTATAAGGACTGAAATAACATGGTAAGTGGTTCCAAACCACTGAAACACTGCAAGTAATACATGCTACACACTCACAGAACCAAGGCTAACAAGCCAAAATGCAAGGTGGCTATACTAAGCATGTGATGGTCGACCAAAACAACCAAAAATAGAGCTTAAGCATGCTAAAACAAACACAAAAGCTTCACAAAGCTTGGCCAAAATCATGCTAGAATAAGGATCAAAACCTAAAGCATGTTAAGACCTAGGCATGGCATTACAAGGCATGTATGCTAAGCAAGCATGGTGTACCAAAACCAATTGAAAACAGAGCTATATTATGACATAATAAGCACACAAATCAGTTAAGGCATGGCCAACATGAACCTAAACAATATGCTCTCTCAAGAGGCTAAAATGACCCTTTTCAAGGACAACAAGGAGAGGGGGTGGCCCTCTCCTTCCTAGGACCTCAAGGCACCATCCTCACCTCTGAAATCCCTCAAGATTTCAGTGGTGAGGAGGCCCAAACACAATGGTCCCGGAGCTCAACCGAAATGGCACAAAACAAGGGCCAAACAAGCCTTAAGAGGGGTCAAACAACCCCAAAGCTTAAAACACCCTTAACAAACTATTTAGAGCAGGTAAAAACACAACTTTTATATGTTATACACTAAGCTCAAAAACAGATGCAAGATAGGTAAATAAGCTATGCAAAAATGGGGGAAAAATGGACAAAAGTCTTACCCTTGTAGACCACCTTCAAAAATGGTGGACCAGCTGGTTCTTTGAGCTTAAAACCAGCTCCAAGACTTCAAAACAACCCTCAAGGGCCTCAGCTCCAAGAGAAGGTGTGATGGTGAGTGTTTGTGTGTAAAACTAAGGCTAAATACACACACAAAACACAAAAGGAAGAGAGATATAGATATAAGATAGATACAAATCCTAACCTAAAACCAGAGCTCACTAACAATGTTCTCTAAGTTGTCTAACCCTAAAGGAGGGAGAAGGGGCCTCCTCTTATAGAGCATCAATCTTGTAAGCTTACAAGACAAGCTAGCTAAGAGGGAAATCCCTCCATACACGTGTATGGAGGGGAGCCAAGTGCATGCCAGCTGCATGAAAATATATGCAAAAGCAGATGCACAGTAGTCGGCCGGCCAAAAGTGCAATTGACCAAAAAAATATAGCCGGCCGGCCAAACATTTGGCCAGTGGCAACAAAGCACAGCCGATGGCCTCAAGCCATGGCCGGTGGAGTGTGGGGATGGCCCAAAAGCCATTCCCTGCCCCTCTAAGGCAAAACACAAGTGTTTGGTGCAAAACCAGACACAAAACAGTCGAGTCGAGAGATCCTGAGGCAAGGTGCGTAGCCGAGACCTCCGGGAACTCAAGACGAACACAAACATGGATAATCACCGAGTGTTCAAGCGGTGACGTCCAAGTCTTGAGGACGGTCAAAAATGGGGTGTCTACACTATCATATTCACCATCGTCGCACAACCCACCCTAGTTATGAGAGTCGTTGAAGCACAATTGGCTGATCTGGAAATAGATGCAAATGGATAGAGAATCTCCCAAGGGAAAGAAGAGAGGTGCCTGGACATTTATAGTGATTCTAGTTTTTGTTACCTTGACCAGTTGTTTGTGCTTAAATCAATGACAGATGAAGTTTTGTGGGACTTCCATCAGTCCTGCTTTGCTGTGCGTTCGAGAGGCACCAAAATGTATCATGACCTCAGCTGACAGTTTTGTTGGAGAGGTATGAAAAAGGATATAGCCTTATTTGTGTCTAAGTGTTTGACCTATCAACAAGTCAAGGTGGAACACCAAAAGTCGGTGGGATTGCTACAACCTCTTCCAGTTGCAGAATAGAAATGGGAGCATGTTAACATTGCCTTTGTCATGGGCCTTCCTAGAACGCAAAGAAGTAATGATGCAATATGGGTGGTGGTCGAGAGACTCACTAAATCAACCCACTTCCTCGCTATGAGTGTGGGACATTCTATAAAATTCCTATCTAAAGGTTACATCCAGGAGATTGTTCACCTCCATGGGGTCCCAGTGAATATAGTGTCCGATAGAGGCCCTTGCTTTACAGCCAGACTATTGTAGAGTCTTCAGAGTGCTTTGGGTACTCAATTGAATTTCATACCACTTATCACTCACAGACCGACGAGCAGTCCAAACACACCATTTAAATTTTAGAAGATATGTCGACGGCATGTGTGCTTGATTTTAAAAGGTCATGGGAAAAACACCTACCCTTAATTGAATTTGCTTATAACAATAGCTACTGGGCCAATATTAAAATGGCACCTTTTGAAGCTCTTTATGGACGTCCCTGTAGATCACCAACGTGTTGGATAGAAATTGGAGACTGACCTATGCTTAGGCCCGAGTTAGTTCATGAGACAACTGAAAAGGTAGCTCGTATTTGACAAAGATTGATCATGGCTCAAAGTCGATAGAAAAACTATGCCAACCATCGGTGAAGACCCTTGTCTTTTGAAGTTGGGGATCATGTGTTCTTGAAGATCTCCCCAAGCAAGGCATTAATGAGATTTGGCAAGAGTGGAAAGTTATATCCTTGATTCATTGGCCCCTATGACATTATTGAACGGGTTGGAGAAGTTGCATATCGTCTTGCCTTACCGCCGCAATTCTCCAGAGTTCATAATGTATTTGATGTGTCTATGCTTTGCAAGTATGAACCAGATCCCTCCCATGTGTTAGATTGGATGGAGATTGAACTGGATGAAGTTATGTCTTATGAAGAAAGACCAATCCAAATTCTTGATACACGGGAGTAAATGTTAAGGGTTAAGACAATTCCATTGGTTAAGGTTTTGTGGCATCATCATGGTATTGAATAAGTGACATAGGAACATGAAGCGGAGGTTCGTGAGAAATACAAGGACATATTTTTCAATTTGTGATGTAATTGTCTCTTTGCTCATTCCTTGTATATGATAAGTTGGACATGAATCATAATCTTCTAATTCTCCGTTGTCTTTGGGGTTTTAAATTGATATATTGTTTATTTGGGTGTTGTTACGGATTGATAAGTATGTTGTTGTTGCCATACCATATTATCGGATTGGGAGTGAATACTATTTCAGGGGAAAAATTTCCTAAGGGGCAGAGATAATGACATCTTCTTCCAGGTTACTACTCAAGTGGAGAATCGATGCTCCCAATATCTTGTAAGTTTGCAGGCGGAGCCGCTCGAACGATGGAATTGTCGCTTGAGCGTAGAATGTGAGCTCTTAGTAGTTTGTCGGTAGCTCTGAAAAAACTTATAGGACTTTTCATTTTTGGCTCAAGCAGTGGAATTGTTGCTCGAGCAATCCCTTCATAATTATGTTGTTGACTCGCGCGAAGGAAGTTGCACTCTAGTGGTCTGTGCGAATTCAACAGTTTAAAAAGAACATTCTAGATCATTCTTTTCACTTTTCTTTTCTCTATTCCTCCTTCTTCTGTCTAGCTTGAAAAAACCCTAGATTTCTTGGCCAAAATACCTTTCATTCCTCCAAGATCTAGCTTAAATTACTTGTAAGGGGTGAAGTACATTTGAAGAACAACCTTTCTACCGACTGGGTTTTTGTTTCGTGAAGAGGTCATCAAGAAGCTTGGTTCTTGTGCTCAAAGCTTGAGGTATGGTTACTTTTAACCAACTATTTGTTCGTTTTCGAGATGTTTATATGGTATTATGTGATTTTAAGGTTTGAATAAATGATTGAGGTAGTTGGTTAAACTTTGTATTTAATAGAAAGGGACCTCATACTCAATTTTCATTACATTTTCAACTAATTTTACATAAATGAGGAATATTGAATTTGAGAATTTATATCTATATAAGGATAGGGAGAAAGCCCCAAATTTGACCAAAACCCTAATTTATAATTGAGTAGAAAATGGCATTTAGATTGGAATTTTCTTAAAGTCTTGGAATATTGTGAACACTATAAGGAAAAAGATGTGGATATTGTTGTGATAACGAAATTATGGCTTCGGGCATTTATTCATCTTGAATGTTGTGATTGTATTTCCTTTTGTACAGTGTTGAATACTTGTGATTGAATGAAAGTTTGCTAAATTGTGCATGAGTCTGGGTAAGAGTCGGTCTTGATGTTGTTGAATTGTGTTAGTACCCACGCGGGGAGTCAAGGTGCCTAATTTCCTTGTCGGAACTTATCGTCAGATTGATGTGGGAAAACATTTTTGGGTGTCCACTGGTCCTGCTATATTTTAGTCGGTAAAAGTAGAAAAATGGATGGTTTTGGGTGCCCACGTCCTGCCGTATAACAATCAATAAATGTGGGGATGGTTTGAATGAAAATGATTTGTGTATGTAATTTTGGACTCTTACAAGGGACTCATGGTGTGTTTCTCATTCTAATATGAATAGGGGTTTGGTGTGAGATGGCAATGTGACTTCCACATTATTTTGAATTTAATGCCCTGTTTTCCTATTAACTACTAATTTAGTTTTGGTTATAATGGTGCCTTGGACTTATTCAAATGATTAGATAATTGGTTAAACGTATTCCTACTGGGCATATAGCTCAACCCTATTAAAATTTTCAGGAAATGAAGATGTACCACCACCGTGGTGACTTGAACTAAGCGGTCACTTAGTTTGGATTGATGGCTTAAGAATGTGTTGCTGCCAATGCTTAGAGTTTTCTATCAAGACTTTTAAATTTATTTTGTTGTTGTCTTGTATGCTTTTTGGGCTTTTCTTTTGTAATGTCATCTAGTTCATTGAACTTGGAGATGAGTTCAAAGTATCTTGGAAATGTAAACTTGAAATTGTAATTTCATAAATCGTAGTTCAATGAGAAAGGTAATTTCGATGTTTTGCTATTCTTGTCATGATTTATTTGGGGTATGAAAGAGCAGGGCATTACAAATTAGAATCAGAGCGCTAGGTTTGAATACCTTAGGCTCGTGGAAAGTGAAATTTGTCACAATGGGTTCCCTAGGCTAAGATGGTACGCTTATATACCTTGTGTGTTCTGTGATTATTATGTGCTTATCTGAGTATGGTGTTAAACTTCTCTGATATTGCTTCTATCCATTGCATTCATCTAGATCCTTTTGGAAAGACACTTGATCAATGCTCTTTCCATTTGGAGGTCCTTGATTGCCATGGAAGTAGCTAGTATCCTAGGAGAGTGAGTCATATGTGCTTAATGTGATGGTGTGATTATGTGGATTGCTTTACGTGAAAGTAGGTATATGTGAGGATATGTTCTTAGATTGTGTATAAAGTATGAGGATCTTGCATGAGGCACTTTGGTATGGAAAGTTAGTTTGAACTTAATATTGTCTCTGTTTCTTGTAGGATGTTCGGACATGTTAGAGGTCGCAGTAGACCTTGTCAGGGAGGCTGGAATGTTCTAGCCAAATCCAAGATCCCTCCGCAAGAAGAAGGAGTGCGTCAGAACAAAATACCCGCCCCACCAGCCCAAGATGCAATGGAGGCCTTAGCCAGGGAGATAACAGGGGCTCTTCGGGAGTCCATGGAGATATTGAGAGCCGAGAAAATGGCTAGGATGGTTGACGGCGAAACTAGAGCTTCCTTTTTGAAAAAGGAGTTCTTCCGTTCAAACCACACCGAGTTCAGTGGTGGGCTCGACCCGATGAAGGTAGACCAATGGTTGGAACAAATTGTTAAATCTTTCAAGATTTTGGACATCCGAGAGAATGAATTATGGGTAGCATTAGCGGCTTACTAGTTAAAGGGAGAGGCTGGCAATGGTGCAAGTACGTCAAGAATAGAGTTGAGCACACATGAGAGGCATTTGTGTATGCGTTCTAGGAGAAGGTCCTCCCTCCCACAGCTAGGGAGCGATTAAGGAAATAGTTTTAAGAACTATTAAAACTTGATACACCCATGGTTGAGTTTGAAGCCACATTCACCAGTCTATCTCATTTTGCACTAGAGCTAGTAGAAACCGAGGAACGTCGATGCCTCGAATTTGAAAACATGTTGAGACCAAAAATTTTGATGAAAGTGGTAGGTAATACGACTCCTGATTATGATCGCCTAGTTGAAGCAACAACCCATGTGGAGATCATGGTAGAGGCAGAGGAGGCAAGACAAAGGTTGAAGAGGACGTGATATTTTGAATCCAAAGGCAATACAGGCCCTTCTAAAAAGTCTAGGGGCTCGTCATCGTTATTTCAATAACCTCCACAACCGGCCAAATCTTTTGATTCGGTGATGGGTGGAAGTTCAAGGAGTATTGGTCAAATCCGTAGTGCTTGCTATAGATGTGGCCAAGTGGGTCATAAAGCTTCAAAGTGTGGATAGAAAGGTAGAACACAGTCCCAACCTACGCGGCCACAGGGCCAATCTCAAAATAGAGGCCAGTCACCGTCTTGTTATCAGTATGGTTAGCCGGGACATTTGAAAAAGTTTTGTCCATAGAGAGCGGGGACTACTAGTGTGGCAGGATCTCGACAGTTTGGAGGTTTTCAAATAAGCCAGGGACATAGATAGTCTTACCAGCCAGCCCAGTTAGGCCAAGCATCTAGGGCAGCATAGGGAGCCACCTTGGTACAATCTGCACAACAGAAATATGCTCAAAGAGGTGACTTGGAAAAACAGAGGTCACAAAGACAGCGTATGCCGTCACCGCTGTAGAGCAGACTTCGTGACCGTCAGTTGTGAGATGTACATTCATCATTTTCAATACTGGGGCTAGTGTGTTGATTGATAGTTTGGCATCTTACTCGTTTATGGCAACTTCTGTTGCATCGTTGTTAGGATTAGAGAGCAAACAATCAAAATCTTCTCTCACTGTAGAGTCACCAATCGGGGGTAAAGTCACTTTGGCCCAGGGGTGTCAAGGGTGTGTCATTGAGGTGGTGGGTCGACAACTTCTGTTTAATTTTGTGTTGCTGGAAATGCTGGGTTTTGATGTTATCCTCGGCATGGACTGGTTGTTTACTTACTGGGCTATTATAGATTGTTATCCTGGGAGAGTTAGAGTATGCACATCGGGTGGCAATTATTTCACATTTCTGGGGGATAGGAGCGATAAATCCTTACTCCCATTATCCTCTCCATGTGGCCCAAGTGAATTTGTTTCTCTTTTAGCAGCCATTATAGATGAAGGAGGTGGTATGGTCTAGGTGGGGTTTCCAAGGGTAGTATGTGAGTATCATGACATTTTTCCTGAAGATCTCACTAAATTACCTCCACACCGGGAAGTTGACTTCACTATATATCTAATAACGAGTACAACGCCCATTTTCTTGTTGCCATATAGGTTTGCTCCAGCTAAATTAGTTATCCTGAAAGAACAATTGTAGGAGTTGTTAAGTGAGGGCTTCATACGCCCTAGGACCTCACCATGGGGAGCTTCAGCCTTGTTTCCAAACAAGAGAGACGGATCATTAAGACTGTGCATAGATTGCCATAAATTGAATCAAGTTACGGATAAGAATAAATACACCTTGCCTAGAATAGATGACGTTTTTGACCAACTCAAAGGTTCACATTGTTTTTCGAAGATAGATTTAAGATTAGGTTACCAACAGATTTGAGTTAGGGAGGAAGATATCCCAAAGACTGCTTTTTGTACCTGATATGGTCATTACGAGTTCTTGATCATGCCATTGGGCTTATCTAATGCACCAACTACATTCATGGACCTAATGAACCAAATTTTTTAGGAGTTTCTTGATAAATTTGTGGTCGTCTTCATAGACGACATTCTTATTTACTCACCTTCAGAAGAGAAGCATGAAGGGCACCTTTACACCATCTTACAACTTCTTAGAGAACACCGTCTATATGCAAAGTATGAAAAATGTGAGTTTTGGCTTTCGGAAGTGAAGCTTTTGGGTGACGTGGTTTTGGGAGATGGGGTTATGGTGGATTCCTTAGAGGTAGCGGCGATACAAAATTGGGACCAACCCAAAAATGCTATAGAGATTCGTAGTTTCCTGGGTTTAGACTACCGTCGGTTTGTAAAGAACTTCTCTTTCCTAGCATCACCATTGACTCACTTAACCTGCAAGGGAGTGAAATTTATTTGGAATGAAGCTTGTGAGATTTCTTTCCGAGAACTAAAGCTTAGGTTGACTACCGCCGCTATTCTTATCTTTCCAGAATGTGGCTTGGGATATACCATGTATTGTGATGCCTCTAGAGAAGGGTTAGGGTGTGTTTTGATGCAAGAGGGCAAGGTGGTGGCATATGGTTCACGTCAATTGAAGACTCATGAGAGAAATTACTTAACGTATGATTTAGAACTTGCCGCTGTTGTCTTCACCTTGAAACTTTGGAGACATTATTTGTATGGTGAGAAATTTGAAATTTTCTCCAACCATAAGAGCCTTAAGCATCTGTTCTCTTAGAAAGATCTAAACCTGCGTCAATGAAGATGGGATGGAATTCTTGGAGGACTATGACTTCGAAATACACCACTATCCCGATAAGGAAAACATTGTGGCGGATGACTTGAGTAGAAAATTTGTAAGTACTCTAGCCATCTTAGTGATAAGGGAATGGAAGATAATAAGGGATGTTAGTGAATTTAACTTGCAACTTCATGAATCTTCAAGACCAGTTATCCTATTCACCACCATTGTACAACCTACCCTAGTTACGAGAGTCGTTGAAGCACAATTGGGTGATCCGAAAGTGGATGCAAATAGAAAGAGAATATCCCAAGGGAAAGAAGAGAGGGGCCTGAACATTTATATTGATTCTAGTATCTGTTACCTTGACCGATTGTTTGTGCCTAAATCAATGAGATATAAAGTTTTGTGGGACTTCCATCACTTGTGCTTTGTCGTGTATCCGGGAGGCAGCAAAATGTATCATGACCTCAGCCGACAATTTTGGTGGAGATATATGAAAAGGGATGTAACCTTATTTGTGTCTAAGTGTTTGGCCTGTCAAAAAGTCAAGGCGGAACACCAAAAGCCGGTAGGATTTCTACAACCTCTTCTAGTTGCAAAATGGAAATGGGAGCATGTTAATATGGACTTTGTCATGAGCCTTCCTAGAACGCAAAGAAGAAATGATGTAATATGGGTGGTAGTCGACAGAATCACTAAATCAGTCCACTTCCTCGCAAAGAGTATGGAAGATTCTATATAATTTCTAGCTGAACTTTACATCCAGCAAATTGTTTGCCTCCATAAGGTCCCAGTGAGTACAGTGTCCGATAGAGACCCTCGCTTTACAATTGGACTATTGTAAAGTCTTCAGAGTGCTTTGGGTACTCAATTGAATTTCAATACCACTTATCACCCACAAACCGACGGGCAGTCCGAACGCACCGTTCAAATTTTAGAAGATATGTTGAGGGCATGTGTGCTTGATTTTAAAGGGTCATAGGAAAAACACCTACCCTTAATTCAATTTGCTTATAACAATAGCTACCAGGCCAATATTGAAATGGCACCTTTTGAAGCTCTTATGGACATCTCTATTGATCACCAGTGTGTTGTATAGAAGTTGGAGACTCACTTATGCTTGGGCCTGAGCTAGTTTGTGAGACAACTGAAAAGGTAGCTCTTATTCGACAACGATTGATCACAACTCAAGCCGACAGAAAAGCTATGTCGATCGTCGGTGAAGACCCTTGTCTTTTGAAGTTGGGGACCATGTGTTCTTGAAGATCCCCCCGAGGAAGAGATTAATGAGATTTGGCAAGAGTGGAAAGTTATCTCCTCGATTCATTGGCCCCTTTGATATTATTGAACGAGTTGGAGAAGTTGCATATCGTCTTGCTTTACTGCCACAACTCTCCGAAGTCCATAATGTATTTCATGTGTCTATGCTTCGCAAGTACAAACTAGATCCCTTCCATATGTTAGATTGGATGGAGATTAAAGTAGATGAAGATGTGTCTTTTGAAGAAAGACCAATCCAAATTCTTAATACACGGGAGCAAGTGTTAAGTGGGTAAGACAATTCCATTGGCTAAGGTTTTGTGGCATCATCATGGTATTGAAGAAGCAACATGGGAACATGAAGCGAAGGTCTGGGAGAAATACCTGGACTTATTTTCCAATTTGTGATGTAATTGCTTCTTTGATCTTTCCTTTTATATGATATGTTGTAGATGATTCATAATCTTCTAATTCTCCCTTGTCTTTGGTTTTGGTTTTAAATTGATATATTGTTTAATTGGGTGTTGTTACAAATTGATAAGTATGTTGTTGTTGTTGTACCTTATTATCGGATTGCGAGTGAATGCTATTTCGAGGGTGAAATTTCCTAAAGGGGAGAGATTTTGACATCTTGTTCCAGGAGACTGCTCGAGCAAAGAAAGTGTTGCTCCAGCGAAAAATTGTTGCTCCCAATATCTCGCAGGTTTATAGGCCAGGCCGCTCGAGCGAAGAAATTGTCGCTCTAGCATAGAATGTGAGCTCCCATTCGTTTCACTATAGCTCTTCAAAACTTCTGGGACTTTTCATTTTTTGCTGGAGCGGTGGAGTTGTCACTCGAGCGATCCCTTCGTAATTTTGTTGTTCGCTCGAGCGAAGGAAGTTGCGCTCGAGTAGTCTACGCAAATTCAGCAGTTTAAAAAGGACATTCTAGATCATTCTTTTCACTTTTCTTTTCTCTCTTCCTCCTTCTTGCCTCTAGCCTGAAAAAACCCTAGATTTCTTGGCCAAAATACCTTTCATTCCTCCAAGATCTAGCTTAAATCACTTGCAAGGGGTGAAGTTGTCATGACCCCGAACCCACCCCTATGGATTATGATCATAATTGGCCAGTAATCATGATATTACCTACAGCCTTAGATAAAAATCGAGTCATAATTAATAATAGGGGGCCAACAATGCAGAAGTAGAACTTGTAAAGATTGTCCAACGAGCTGTGCATACATGGCATAATAAAAACTTTTCTTAATGTATGTAATAACTCACACCATACAAACATCCATAGTCTGTATTACATAAGTCCAGGATCAATTAAAAGTTGGCCCTAACAAAACCAAGGTAATGTACAAACTTGGTCACATATGACCACAAAAGAAACGAAGGAAAAACAAAACAAAAGTAAGGCCTCTTGCATGAGGCGACCTTGGCTGACTTCCAAAAATTGCGTACTCTTGCATACTTTCACTACGACTGAGGTGAGACATCCCTTTGCTCACCTATATACCTATAAATAAAGAGTGAGCCAACGCCCAGTAAATATTACCAGAGTAAAGGAGTTCATGAATGAGATCCATTAAATCATAACCCATAAACCATACTTGTTGATTAATATCAAACAAAACGACCTCAAGTCCAATATATCATATCCATATACAAAACAACCTTGGGTCCAATAAATACACGAAACAACCTTGGGTCCATTATGCACCAAAATGACCTTAGGTCCAATTCGTATACAAAACGACCTTTGGTCCATTATATGCAAAACGACCTTGGGTCCAACATTTCATATTCACACTTGTGCACACTTTTAGATCCATAATCATGTTCATATTCACCTTCGTATTCAAAACGACCTTAGGTCCAATCAATTCCTTATTCAAAACAGCCTTTGGCCCATTTAACAGTCATACAAAATGGCCTTAGGCCCAATCTATATCCTCATCAAATAAACCGAATGGCCTTGGGCCCATTTCACATTCTTATATCAATCACTTTACATATTCCATTATGAATCAAGTGGATAGAATACTCATTTATAGTACCAGTGCAGAAGTTTGGAAACTTACCACATAGGTAACATTTAGAAAATAATGCAGACACAAAATATCTTTACTAAGATATTACTCATAGTGTTCCAGTGCTTGATTCGTCCTTGCACTTGACCCTACATAATTCATAACACATTGGGTCATAATACAATTCAATCCATTCTTTAGTTTACTTAATGTGATGACCTGTGTATTGACCTGCTTGTTCCTTTTGTTTAACTTCAATCTTGCCTTGTTAGTATTTCATCACGTAGGGCCTCGTTAATCTTTTGGATTTGTGGTGATTCGAAGACTCTCCTTGAAGTCTCTATCCATGCTTGTTCCGGTGATGGATTCCTCTTGTTTCGGGAGTGTGAGGTCGGTTCGGTGCGTCGGGAGATGAACAAGGAAAATTGCTACGTAGGTTGGCTAGCTGCACATGCAGAATTCAAGGGAGTGGAAGAGCTGCACACTGCCTAAAAGGCACGTGCGGAGTAAAGTACGAGAGAGGAGCACCGCACGTGCGGGGGTGGAGGCCGTACGTGCGGGGAGGGGCGCCGCACGTGCGGCAGACTGGGTTGCCCGAATCTCTATTTTTTTTTTCTCTTTTTGACTGAATATGTATCTCATTCTAGGCATTTCTCTCTCACCTTAAACCTTATTTCTCTCCTCCTTCTCTCTAGAAACCCTCACCAAAACACTAAAACACTTTGATTCTTGTAATCCTTGGGTTTAGATCATCATCATCTCTCACAATCTTGAAGATCTAGGGCAAGAGCTTCACTTGGTGTGGTAGAAATCAAAGCTCTCTCTCATCATTGAAGTTAGGGTTTCATCTCCATTCCTTCTTCAAACATTGAGGTAGGGATTTCTTAAGTTATATATACATGTTTTGCATTGTTGTTGTTGATTTAAAAGCTTCCTTGAAGTATTTGTGTTGATTTTGATTTTGTGATCTAAAATGTAGAGAGTTTTTAAAGTAGGTTTAAATCTCAAATCTTTTTACTAATCCTAGTGGGTTGCCTATTTATTAAACTCAAGAAAGATGGTTTGATACGGTTTCTTTAAGGGGATGGGAAATGTTTGGTTTTGATGAAAACCCTAGGAATTTGGGGATTTTGGAAAATAAGGAAAATGCCTATGAAATTCCTTGTTTTCTTGTGTCAAGAGAATGGATGAGAGTAACTTCATCATGTGTAGTAAAATAGCCATCTACTTGCTACATGAGAAATGAGATGGTATTTTAACATTATTACTAAATATTTGAACATGTATCATTGTGAGGTGACAAATGGTTGTGCGCCATGAAGTGTGTGAATTGTAAAATCTTAGAGATTAGTGTTGAAAACATCACATGTAGCCTTGAAAAGGCTAACTTGTTATGAATTAAGCATGATGAAAGACTATTGTTACTACAAATTGATGGCATGGTTATTTTGTGAAATAAGATTAAGAAGAAGAATGAGAAATGTAATTAATTGATATTGTTGTAGAGATATTTGAAAATGGAGTAATGCTATGAGGTATAGAAAAAATCATTGCATTGCATGCACATTCAAATTATCATTATTATGCATTGTGAGATTAGATTGAAAATATTTACTTCATGAAAGAAAGAGGTGTTGTAATCAAAACTATGGAAATGTGGTATGGGGTAAATACGTTGGTAAGTCCGGATAGGAGGTGCAATTGAACCTGTTATGTTGGCCTGAGTGTCCATGGTGAAAGACCAGAAAATCGCGCGGATAGGTGTCGAGCCTTCCAGTTAATATCGATAAAAACGACAATTTGGTAGTGCTTGTTGAGCCTACTTGCAAACACTAACCTAGGCATTTACCTGAGTCGTATTTACCGCCCCTATTGACTTAAATTGGAAGTTTCAAAAATTGTTCAGATTACAAACTTTCATTGAGAAACATGGTGATCACCAAGAAGAACATGAAATGAAGTTTTCTTTAAAAGGGCATTGCATTGCATGGCATTGACATTTGCATTTCACATTGCGAGTTGGCATAACTGTATATACTTTGTAAGAAATTCTCTACTGGGCTTTATGCTCACCCCTATGGGATTTTGGTGCAAGAAAAGATGTGGTGATCTTGCCAAACTAAGAGCGTAGATATGCTTTGGTGAAGAGTAGATTGCTCTTTTATTTTGTTATGATTTAATCACAAGCCAAGGGCTATTTTTGTATGGGTCCGAGAGACCACTTTTGTGTAATCGGGCTTAAGCCTTGGAAGTTGTAGCCCGTAAAGGCATTTTATTTATTTTGAAACTATATGTTTCACATGCTATAGATTCATGTGTTTTCTCGCTTATGAATGTAAAATTTGCATGTGGAACTTTATATAAACCTTGGAGATTTACGATATAAAGGTTGGAGAATGGTTGTATTTATTTAAGGAATGTGGTTGGATGTATTATATATGTTGGTGTCATTTCCGGTCATGACACTTAACTTTCTTAGGCTTCTTTCGTGCTCTTTAATTCATTTTGGATGCTCAATGTGTGCCTAAGAATGCTAAAAAATGAAAGAGAACGAAAATTGGAACATAAAACAACTTTTCAAAAGTTCCTGAAACAGGGCACTCCGCTCGAGCGCAGCTTTGTAAAACTCAGTAAAAGTATTGGGTGCATGATTTTTATGCTCGATCGATCTTTCTGTCGCTCGAGCGATGAGTCGTGCAAAACAGGATGCACTCAAGCGCAAGGTTTGCCACTCGAGCTACTGTGCTATTCTCTGTAAAACTTCTGTGAGCTTGATTTTTATGCTCGAGTGACACTTAATTCGCTCAAGCGGACAGGTCAAACTCTGGAATTTCAAGAATTGTGTTTGAGCTTCAAAACTTGTTTCCAAAGGCTCAAATCTTTCAAGTTGATACCAAAAACATGGAAAAATATAGCATGAAAACATAGATAATTTGAAACCAATTATCCGAAATCATGATCCATTTCCCAAATCATTTCAAATTCTTCTTGTCAATTTTAAAACTCATATACTCAAGTCTCATAACTTCATGGATTATGCATGCATGTGAAATATAGACTCTAATTCCATTTCAAATGGTACAAATGATGCTCAAAATCATGAGGCTCAACAAAATTATGCATACATGTGTGATTTGGCACCCAATTCTTCATGTTAAGCTTGTAACCTACATTAACTTACCAATTCTTTTTAAATACACATAATTATGGAGTTAAACTCATGAATTATAGTTCAAATACTCACTTGGAGCCTTCAATCCTTCCAATTCTAACAAGTTCTTGAGCCAAGCTTCCCAAAACTTCAACTTCTAAGTTAATTCTTCAAGAATTTGGCATCTCTCTCTCTCTCTCTCTCTCTCTCTCTCTCTAAATCAAGTGTTCTCTCTCTAAACTCTCTTAGCAGATCTTCTTGAGCTCTAAGATATGAGCAATGCCCCTCAATTAGCACATATATAGGTCTCATGAATCTTATTGGCTAATCAAAGCTTAGGCTTAATCAAATAGGCTTCATTAAACCAAATTAATCTAACTATTTTGATCTGAATCAATTTTTAATTAAATTTTACCGTAGGCTCTAAAAATTATGCTAATCACAATGGCATAATCAATTTTTGTTTATGAAGCTTTTACGGCCCTCAATTTCAATTTATTACAGCATTCAGAGTAGATTTTCCTACGGTGGACAGATATAAATTCAAAACTACAAATATTCACTTAATAGCATCCAATTTCACATCTAGCACATAATCACAAGTATACTTAAGAATTAACAGTCTATCACAGAACGAGGTTATCACAAAAGTACAAGTGAAAAACATCATTTCCATCGATTGGATTTTTGTTTGGTGAAGAGGTCATCAAGAAGCTTGGTTCTTGTGCTCATAGCTTGAGGTAGGGTTACTTTTAACCTAGTATTTCTTTGTTTTGGAGAAGTTTATATGGTATTATGTGACTTTAAGGTTTGAATAAATGGTTGGGGTGGGTTAAACTTCGTATTTTATAAAGAGGGATCTCTTACTCAATTTTCATTACATTTTCATCTAATTTTACATAAATGAGGAACATTGAAGTTGAGAATTTATATCTATATAAAGATTGGGAGAAAGTCCCAAATTTGACCGAAACCCTAATTTATAATTGAGTAGAAAATGGTATTTAGATTGGAATTTTCTTAAAGTCTTGGAATATTATGAACACTAGAAGGTGAAAGATGTGGATATTGTGGTGATAATGAAATTATGGATTGGGGGATTGATTCATCTTGATTATTGTAATTGTATTTCCTTTTGTACAGTGTTGAATACTTGTCACTGAATGAAAGTTTGCTAAATTGTGCATGAGTCCGGGTAAGAGTCGGTCTTGATGTTGTTGTATTGTGTTGGTACCTGCACGGGGATTCATGGTGCCCAATAGCCCTGTCTGAGCTTGTCATCAGATGAATGTGGGAAAACATTTTTGGGTGTCCATTGGACTTGTCGTATTGTAGTCAGTAAAAGTGGAAAAACGGATGGTTTGGTTGCCTACATCCTGCTATATAATAGTCGATCAATGCGAGAATGGTTTGAACGAAAATGATTTGTGTATGTAATTTTGGACTCTTACAAGAGACTTATGGTGTGTTTCTCATTCTGATATGAATAGTGGTTTGGTGTGAGACAGCAATGTAAATTCCAAATTATTTTGAATTTAATTACCTACTTAGCTCTATTTTCTTATTAACTACTAATTTAGTTTTGGTTATAATGGTGCCATGGACTTATTCAAATGATTAGATACTTCGTTAAATGTATTCTTGCTAGGAATATAGCTCAACCCTATTAAAATTTTCAGAACATGAAGATGTACCACCACTGTGATGACTTGAAGTAAGTTGTCACTCAATTTGGATTGATAGTTGAAGAATATGTTGCTGCCAATGCTTAGAGTTTTGTATCAAGACTTGTAAATTTATTTTGTTGTTGTCTTGTATACCATTTGGGCTTTTCTTTTGTAATGTCATCTAGTTCATTGAAATTGGAGATGGGTTCAAAGTATTTAGGAAATGTAAACTTGAAATTGTAATTTTTTATATCGTAGTTCAATGAGAAAGATGATTTTGGTATTTTGCTATGCTTGTCATGATGTATTTTGAGTATGAAAGAGCAGGGTGTTAAATTTCTGTTATGGGTGTTCCTTGCCCTTGGGCCTATGGCCAGGGAAGATAGTATATGTGTTGTTGCATAAGTGTGTGCGGTGGGTTGAGTTATGAGATGGGGTTATAACTTGTATCTGTGAACGTGCTTTCAAAACAAATGTGGAGACGGAATTCTTTGATATTAACGTGGATGTTTAAATAACCAAGGTTGCATTGTGAAGAAATGTTTTTGGAACTAAACTGGATAATTCAAAAGAAAACAAAAAGTTTTACACCTTGTAGTGTTCAAATAAATGGTTTTGGAGAAAATGTACTTATATAAGTGTATTTTGAATATTAAACTATCACATTATTTATATTGTATGTCATGATGCATTCATGATCATAGATATGTATGTTGTTATTGTTTAGGATCATAATGGGATCTCTATTGGACTTTATATTCATCTCATGTTGCTAATCATTTTTCAGATGCAAGTTGAGAGATGATTCAAGTTCGGTAATCTTCCTTAATTTTTGGCCACGGGGCCTAACTTGTTAGCAGAATGCCATTGTTGTAAAGAAGGTTAAACCCTTACTTTTAATGTCAAGATGCAAGCCTACGGGCATTTTGTTTAAATGCAATTTGTGTTGCATTCCATATATGTACGATTAAGAGGATTTTTATTTGTTTGTAGGGATAATGTATGTATAGTTTTGCTTGTTCTTAATGGAAATGGATTTATATTAATAGATATGGTAATATTACTCGGATAATAAAAAGTGGGGCATAACACAAAACTTGACAATACAAGTCCACTATTGGATATATGATGATCCTACGAGATTTGTTTTGCAATGCATTTAAGTTACTTTTAATTTATATTCTTATCTTCCTTACACATATTGGTGTATATATCATTTATGCATGGTTAATATTTCTTATAAAGCCTCTCTAATTGGCGGATTTATATGACAAAGTTGTGGGTGATAAATTTTAATTTTTATATTTATTTTTTACATTTTATTATTTCTATGTGCAACGCATTCATTTTATCTAATATTTCTTTGGTTTTAATTTAAGATGTAATTTTTAACTATTGATGTGTTTTATTCTAAGCGTAATTTGAGAAAAGTTTGCAAGGACAGTTGAGTTAAATATTAAGAAAAGTTATAATTTAATATGATTCTCTCTCTTTTCCTTTTAAAAGATTTTACAATTCTGATATACATTTTAAGAATTTATTACATATAATTGATTTATTGCACCTGGGTATAATTCAAATATTTTAATTTGTTAATGGTTAGTTTAATTTCATATTGTAGTTTGTTAATAGTTTATGAATTCATTATCAGTGTGAAATACAACTTTATTTTTTTTCTAATGATGCGTTTCAATGATTTCAAATATTTCCCACCAGTGAGGGCATTTTATTTATTTGCAATAAAGATGGTTATCCTTAATATCCCGGACGAAAGGGCCATATTTACGTCATCCTTTGTCACAAAATCTGAACTAAAATGCATAATATTTTTATTCCCAATTTATGTAGTCCTTTCTCACTCCTTATTCGCAAATAAAACATTATTTTTATACTTGAAAGCATACAAGTGAACTGGGACCGTGTTTGATTGAGTAGATTATAATATTAAATTATATAGAAATCATTAATGGGTAAAATACAAAATAATTTTTTTAAGATTTGTTTAAAATATTAGCTGATCCTTTTAGTTTTGACAATTATATTCTGTTACATTAATTAATTATTAAGTTAATTAATAATTTTTAATGATGTCATAAATATATTTTAATTACCAATTTTGATAATTTTATTATTGTATGGAAGAATAGTTTCGAATTTAATTTTGTGTTAAATTTATTAAAAGACAAATGTTGACAATAGAATAATTGTAATTCTATATTCACATGAGGCGATTCGTATTTTAAGCAAATATCATGGGATGTATTTATAATTTACCCATGAATAATTTATGAGACTCACATTCCAATGTTTTATTACAATTTTTTGTTGTCCGAATTAGATTTTATCCAATAAAATTGATGGATTATATCCATTGCAAAATAAATGTGGACAAAAAGAGATAATTTTTCTCATTAGTCCAGTTGGATAATCAATTCTATAGTCATTTCATAGATTGTTAATTATTTTCACTATTAATCCTACTAATTAAACATGGCCTAAGAACCTTCTTTTAATTGTAACAATTAAGTCCTCAAAATTCGACAAAAATTTTAGTGTGATCCTCTCGTTACTTGCCATTAAATTTTTAGGTGAAAAATACTCACATGAACACATTTTATGGGTGTTAATTAGAGAAAATATGTGTATAACAAATTATAATTTTCTCTCTCAAACTTCCATCAAAATTTTACTTTGGTTCGTTATTTTCAACTTTGATAAAAATTTCAAACAAAAGAGTGATGGAAGGACCACAGTGAAACATTGATTAAAATTTGACAAATTAGTTGCAATTAGAAAATGAGGGATTAAAGTGAAATTTGAGTACAAGTTCAAGGGTGAAAGTATAATTTATCCATTTTTTCCCCTTTTTTTAAAATAAAATAAAAAATAAAAAACTAATGATCACAATGTTAAAACTTGAATAAACCTACTTAATCTCAATTTTTAACAGAATAAACCTTTTACGAACATAATAAATAACATAGTTACAAACAGAAAGATAAGTTTCATGTGGAACAATAAGGTCGTTTTATGCTTAGTCCAATTGAATAAGACAGAAGAAAATGAGGGCTTGTTTGTAAGACAATGAGGTGGATTAATTACTTCGCATTGTTTTGGTTGTAAATTTTATTATTCAATTTATATTTTAGTGATCATTCTATCGAATAAAATTGACATATTTTTTAATACTATAACTAATAACACAAAGCATACATATAATTAAAATTATATGTTTCTATATATATTGCAAAACTAATGTGTACGAGAAAGAATTATGTATCTCACTAATTTGACTAGACAACAAATTCTACACTAATTTTATAAATTGTTAATCTTCTCACTATTAATCATACTAATCGAATAAGTCCGAATATTATTAGTGAGTTTAGTACTAGATTTGGATAAATTATATAGGTAATATTTGACAAAATTACATTTGTAGAGATGATTAATTATTAATGAGTCTGATTTTGTTTACATTCTAAGTCTGTAAACAATATATAGATTGTGATTGGTTCTGAACAGTGAGTTCTATATCTAAAAGTCTACTGACCCCAACCAAAATTATGAGTTCTACTATTTTAAACTAATCACAATTTGTGTATTATTCACACAATTTAAATAGTCCACAAATTCATTTTCATTATTAATGAAGACAAAACCATGATTAAAGGAGGTTCATTTACTTGTTTTTAGTTTAGCATGGCTGCCACTTGTCTCTCCACTATCTTCACTCTTCAGCTGCATATATGCATGCACTAGCATACAATAATGCAAGACAGTAATAAGAGCCAAAACAATAAGATCAAATAAGGTTCATATTTGTACCTTTAAAAAAATGGAAAATACTAAGCAATCAAAATTTTTATACAAAATTTTATAGTCCTGTTGAAACTACTAGTCAAGGAGCTTACCACGAGAGAACCAACCACACTATAAAAGAAAGACCCATGGCGGGGTTCATTGAAGAATCCCGATGGTCACATTCTTCTCTTTTCTTTTAGGTCATGTTTGATTCACAAAACTAATAGTAAAGTATTAATAATCCTATTAAATTAGTGTGGCATTTACTATCCAATTGGATTAATATCCATTGGATTAATAATCTCACCCCTACCCCATTACTAATAATCCTACAAATTTTTTGGATTAATTATCCATTGGATTAATAATACTAAACCAAAATGTTAAAACAAACATAGGATAATTAGGCCTACAGATTAACAATCTCAATCCTATGTTCTAATCCACCCAATCAAACATGCCCTTAATGTCTCTTCAAAATAGAGTATTGGATTGGAGTCACTTTAGAATGATGTGGATTGTTATATTTATAAACTATGTTCTCTATTTTAAAATGAAAATAGCACAATGACCCACATGTACAATAATTATGTGAGTTAATTACTTTCAGCATAACTATGTTTTCATCAAAATATCATTTTGCTCCCTTCACTTTGAATTACAATAGTTAGTCTTTTACACTTTAAGCCAAGTTCTAATGTTACTCTTTCGTCAAACTACTATTAATGAGGCTGACATAAATTAAAGGTGAAGGAAGGTGAAAAATTTAGAAATCCCCTAGATATTGATTTGTGATTATGTATCAATTTTAAGCAGTATATAACAATCTCAATCAAACAATCAAGACAAATCAACACAACGAATTTGACATGGAAAAACCACAATTGGTGCACCTCCAACTGTGATAAAAAATCACGGGCAACAGCCACAAAACAATCCACGAAGAAAAAATATAAAAGAAATATACAGGTATATTCTCAATTACCTAGCGAATCTACGCCCCAATTGAACCAACCCCTATGTGCGTCTTCCAACCCCGTCTTCACCTCGGAATTGTCTTGATGACGAGCCATTCTAGAATCTACCAAAGCTTTAGGCTCGAATTCCCCAGACTCTACTGAAGAACAACTCTCTCTTTTGTGTATAATAAACAAACAAACCTTTGATGTATGCTTCTTAAACCATGAGTTGAATACTCAATGAAACATCAAAGAAAACTAGCAAAATAGCCCCAAATATAAACCCTAGAACCCAAGAAGAAGATCTGGAGGCGTTGCCCTAGATTTGGATTGAAACATGTATTTATAGAAAACTGTCTCGCGATCTCCGCTCGAGCGTCAGATTGGCCGCTCGAGCGAACCTACGCTCGAGCGAGGAAAGTTCCGCTCGAGCGGGAAAAAACAACATCCAGTATTTTTGCAGGCGAATAAACTTCTGGAACTAAGCATTCTCCGCTTGAGCAGGGAAATGTCCGCTCGAGCGAACAGGCAACTTGGAATGCATTTGGGGGGAATGCCCGCAGTGGCGCTGCCCCCGACCCGCCAAGGGGCGCTGCCCCCTGGACCCCCGCGAGTTGACTGGGCAGCCCGATCATCGTCATAATCAGCGAAGTGGCAATCTTGAAAGAATTAACATCACAAAACTTTTCTGCAAGGCACAATTCGGGTTGGATTCGCATCTAAAAACTCATAGCCTTACTGAAATAAAAAGTGCGAAAACAAATACAACTTAAAGGAGTTTTGTCAAACGGGGTTGCCAAGAATAAAAGCCTAATAGAAGGAAAGTAAGATTTTGATAAATGTGCAAAGATTAAAATGATAATTTAGCAAAACTATAGCGATGCCAACAAGGCAAGAAAAATGTCACATATGGTGCACATGACAATTTTTGTTAGGCTCATTAATGGTAGATGGACAAAAGGATAACATTGTAACACGACTTAATGTATAAAGACTTAACTATCACAATTAAAAATGGAGAGAGAATTTTTGGTACAAATGTAGGAAAATAATACAATGTGCACCCCTAAAAATGTGCACATCATAAGAAAAGTTACAATTTTGTGATGAAAGTTACAAATTTTCGTAATAGAAGTTATGATTAAAAGTCATGAATGGCTCTCCTTTGAATAGAGGATATAGTAATTTTTCTTGCGTTTCTCAGTCTAAACAGGAGACCATATACTTTGATATTATTGATCATTATTTGATTCAAAGCATTATCTCATCTCAATTGAAAAAGTGATATCTTTATCTTTGAATAAGATATCAATTACAATATCGTACAATTAGAATCACTTTTTTTCCGATCCAGTCCCTCCACACCACGAACCCCAATTAGATTCAAGTATGCTATACTTTTTAGTTATTAAGAAGGGAAATTATGATGTGCATTCCAAAAGTTATGAATGACAATTATAATTTATTTTTATTTTTTATTTTTGTAAAAGCCATATTTTTTATGAGGACAAATTATACTAGCAGTTCTTATAGTTTAAGGCTTCTGTCACTTTGGTGCTTGACTTTTCAATTGTAATACATTTCATCCTAAATTTTAAATCTTGTTCCAAATAAGGAAAATCAAAGATGTTTCATTTGCAAATGGACCATTTCAAGGGTAAAGTCATCATACAAACTTATTTTGTATTGGTTAACTTGTATATTGTTTGAAATGTAATGACATTTTTTTTAATGAATAAATATGGAAAGTTTATCTATATTGAAAATTGTTTATCTATGTTTTGGGCTACCGGTGGAGGATAGCTATGCTTGTTGTAGAAATTGCATGGGAATTAGGAGAATTGAAAACTAATTTCTTATCCATTTGCATTGAGCACAATTGTATATTTATTTCCTGGAAAAAGTATTGTTTTGAGAAAGAGGATGAATCTGGAAAGGAGTTGTTGTTACATCAAATAAGTTGGCCTGTGTGTTCAAAATGAAAGTCCAAAAAACCACGTGTATACATGGGTGCCGATCTCGCAGACGAAATATCCGTAAAATGGCAATAGTAATGCTTGTGTAGCCTATGTTTACATGGGTATCGGTTTACGGTTTTCCGCAGACAAATTGTCCGTGAAATGTGATATTTGTTTTGGAGATTCCCAAAGATATCATTCATTGACCTGTTTTCCATTAAAAAGAGAATGTTTTATGAACTGTGATATAAACCTGTCATTGCATGATTTGAAAAAGATATAAAATGTTTTGTCACTAGCATTGCATATGCGTATCACCTTATATCTTCGTTAAGATTCATAATACTGTGGTGAATTATTTCTACTAGGTTTTGGCTCATCCCATATGGAAAAAACATTTTCAGGTGTTTTCGCCAGGGCAATAGCTTTGTAGGACTTGGGGTAAGAGCTTCATTTTGTTTGATGATTGTATATGTTTTGTACAGGCCAGGGGCCTTTAACTGTATTGGATATAAATCCACTTTTGTTGTAACCAAGCATCGTCTTGGAAAGTTGTAAGCCTTTAGGGCATTTTTTATTTGCTTGATGTTCATTCCATTATGTAACATATGCTATAGATTCAGGGATAGGCTTGTGAATGTATATCTGCATATGTTACTCTTTTGTAGACTTACTTGGAAACTAATGAAAGATGATTACTTTATCATTGTTGTTACTTATTAATATTGTGGTTGGGTTATTGTATTTATTTTTGAGGCGTTACATCTTCATATCAAAAGGGTACAAGGTTTGAATACTTTAGATACGTAAGAAGTGGTTCTTACCACAATGAGCTTATCTCACTTTATAGAGATATTTGTATGTATGGTATATTATGTGATAATATGTTTATGTGATTATATGGGTATGAGATTTAATTTCTAAGATATTGACTGGGTCTACAAGTTTCCAGAATTCTTGTTAAAAGAGCACTTTATCATTGCTATTTCTAAATAGAAATTTGCTAATGTCGCGGGACGATCATTATCTAGGAAGAAAATTTGTATGTGTCAATGTGACTATGTGCTTAAGTGGAGTGAATTATTGTTGTTTATTGCCTTAGGACGTGAGTGAGTTAGCTTCGGCATATTGTAAATGTGCTAATCTCTTGTGTTACCTTCATTAGGATGTCAGGACGTAAGCGTGATGACAGGCGTGGCAGGCCTAGATGCCAGGAAGTGCTGTTACCGGATGAGATTCCGGCACAAGAGGAAGGGCAACGTCAGGCCAATATGGCCGAACCAATGGGCCATAAGGCCATAGGCATTTTAGCCCGTGAAATGGCCGGAGCTTTGTGGCAATCTATGGACATTCTCAGGGCAGAGAATCAAGTCCAAGCCCAAGTTGTTGAAGCAGGGCCATTATTCTTGAAGAAGGAGTTCTTCCGGTCAAATCCGGATGAGTTTTTCGGTGATCCTAAGGAGCCACTGAAGGCGGATGAGTGGCTAGAACAGATGGTGAAGACGTTCAAGATGCTTGGCATTGAGGACGATGGGCTGAGAATGGCCTTGGCATCCTTCTAGCTGAAGAGAGGTACGGGTCAATGGTAGAAATATGCATGTGGACTCATTGGGATGACTTGGGAGGCCTTTGTCAATGCCTTTCAAGACAAGTTCTTACCTCCAACTATTAGGAAGAAGTTGAGAGAGCAGTTCTTGAAGCTCAAGCAGCTTAACACACTGGTGGCCAAATTTGAGGTTATCTTTACTAGTTTGTCGAGGTTTGCACCATAGTTGGTAACGACAGAGAAACATCGTTGCTTGGAGTTCGAGAAGAGGTTGAGGACCGAACTCTTTTTCAAGGTGGTCGTGTTCATGATTAGGGATTAAAATCATCTTATGGAGGCGGCGACTCACTTAGAGACCGTGATTCAAACCGAGGATGAGAGGCTCTAGGCAGAGGAGTCAGGAGGTTCTGGGAGAGAACTAGGAAAGTAAGAGACAGAGGGGTTCTAACCCACAGTAGTAGCAGGCTACACAGTCTAGATCCACATTTCTTGTGCCAAGTTCAGGTTCAATAAGAGGTAATAAGGGAGGTTTCTCTTGTTTTAAGTATGACTAGTTGGGTCACAAGTCTCTAGCTTGCCCACAAAGAGGAGGAGGGCAACAGTTTGCACCGTCTGCGGCTCGTTCTTAGAGCCAAAGTCAGGAGAGAGGGCAACTGCCTACCTGTTATCAGTGTGGGCAGTTGGGGCACGTGAGGAGGTTTTGCCCTCATTCAGTTGGCACACCTGGTGCGTTTGGTTCAAGGCAAACATAGAGCCACCAGCTTGCACAGTCAGCACAGGCCTCGAGGGCCAATTAGGGAGCCTCTTTGGCTCAGTCAGTCCATCAGACTTATGCTCCGAGGGGTGAACAGGTGGAGTAGAGAGCTACAGGGCGTGTGTATGTTGTTACAATGCCAGACTTAGTGCCAAAGCCTTCAATTGTGAAAGGTACTTTCTTGTTATGTAATTCTATTGCCAATGTGTTGATTGATATGGGTGCTTCTCATTCTTTTATCTCGTCTGCATTTGCATTGGCATTGGGGTTAGAAGTGGCTCGATTAACATCTCTACTCAAGGCAGAGTCACCTGTTGGTGGTAAAGTTGTTTTGGACCAGGCGTGTCAGGGATGTGATATAGAGGTCGCCGGTTGCCGGTCATCGACTTCCTTTGTCATTTACATTGATTGATATGTCGAGTTTTGATGCCATACTGGGCATGGATTGGTTGTCATTTTATCGAGGCTATTATAAACTGTTAGTGTTAGAAGGTTACTATATGTACCTCGAGTGGTGATTGTTTTTATTTTCCGGGGGACCGAGCTAATAGAGTTTTATTGCCAGTGTATGATCCGCGAGGTCGGAGTGAGCTTAGTTGTCTTCTTTCAACCTTCTTGGATAGTGAGTATGACGAAGTCTGAGTTGATTTGCCAAGGGTAGTCTGCGAATACTCAGATGTTTTTCTCGAGGATCTCACTAGTTTGCCACCTCACCGTAAGATTGAGTTCTCTATTGATTTAGTGCCTGGCACGTCACCGATTTCTATGGCATCGTATAGATTTGCACCCGCCGAGCTAAGTGAGTTGAAGATTCAACTCCAAGAATTGCTAGATAAGGGTCTTATCTGCCCTGGTACTTTACCTTGGGGAGCACCGACTTTCTTTACTAAGAAGAAGGATCGCACATTGCGACTTTGTATTGACTATTGGAAACTAAACCGGGTAACTGTTAAGAACAAATATCCAATGCCTCGTATAGACGACTTGTTTGATCAGTTGAAGGGGTCTTGTTGCTTTTCTAAAATAGATTTGAGATCGGGTTATCATCAGTTGAGAGTAAAGGAAGAGGATATCTGTAGACGTCCCCGAACGTCCCAGGAGGGAATCCCGTTTTGCTCATATGGGCCCACTACAGTTCAGGACTCAAATGTCACGGTCCTGTATCTAATCTCGCAGAGTGCAATGCGAGACCGATGAATCATTAAAGAGTCCAAATCCAGCAAATCATTTTTGAAAAACAGATTTTTTAGAAAGAAGTGCCAAACATGGACTGCTTTGCCAAATACAGAGTCGCCACCTAAATATTTATTTTGGGGGAATTTAGGAAACCCTGACTCGTTGCCTAAGGCCACGTGTCCGTCATCACCAAAGTTGCCTCGGCTCGGGAACTTGGGTACGATTGGGGAAGGTCAGCTATGAGCACCCCCGCTCGCCCGATCAAAGATCGGCCTTTACTAACCATGATATCGAGTGTTGAAAACATTACGTGCTCTTATTTCTGTTATTAGCCTAGATTTACTACGTGATGCGCACAACATACAAGTATAGACTGGATCGCCTGAATTGGAACAACACATCTCATGTATGTTTATTTTGAAAATGGTTTGATGGTGCTACCCGCAAGTAGGCTAAGACGTGGATTTGCTACCCTCGGGTGGGCTTAAGAAAACTTGATTTTGCCACTCTCAAGTGGGCTTAAAACTCTCATTCAACATATTGTTCCAATTTAAATAACCCAACCTTCACCCACAGGCATTCAAGCAGTTATATCACATAGGCAAATAGCCTTATGGTAAGCATGCTATCATGGCAGTCACTCACACACATGCAAGGATGCTAAAGCATAAAAGCTTACCGAGTACTCCAAGCCAAAAGAGAAGCTAATTAGAAATCATGCATGAATCCTAACTATGCTGAGATGCCTAATGCAACACATGCAAAAATACAACTTAAGATAGGTTCGGCTACTCTAAGATGGCATATGAGATGCAACAGATAACATGTATTCAATTCGGAATTGAAATACAATGCAGTTAGCATGATGCGCCGAGCCCGGTGCATGCAAGACAGATGAATGAATGCAAACATGCGAGCATAAGTATGCTAATTAAAACATACCCTTAACTAACCATCATAAACTAGTAAATAAAAGGGAGAAAGAAGTGGGAGTTGGAAGACATGCATCACACACACGCACGCTTATTACACAATTTGCCCTCACTCGGAGGGACCAAATGAATAATACAAATTAATCAACTAACAAGCTAATTAATTAATTACAAAATCACCTAACTAATTGACAAATTAATTAAGCTACTGAAAGAAGTAAAATAACATCGAGGGGAGGGATGAATGTATGCATGCTCGGCTCCGCTCGGAAATCCATCGCCATGCCACAGTTGCCTCTGTTTGTACTGCTTTATGCCTCTGAAAATTGCATAAGTCCCGAGGTCGGTTTTGGAACACTCTCTGAACATTGTGGGAGGTCACCGGCCAAGAGGAATGGTCACCGGCCATAGAAAAGTGGTCATCGACCAGTTGTGAGGCTCTCAGCCAACAATGGATAGCCGGCCGGCACTGAAGATGGCTGACCGGCCATCTCTTCCTGCAGAATCCTTTTTGACAGCAACAGAGGACAGACAGAGCATGGCAAAGCATTTTCAAAGCAATGTTTGCACCACCACCCTCCCTATCATGTTTAAGACTCAAGGGAGTATGGTACTCAACTCTCGGACCACCAATCGCGCATTTCAATGCATGATGGTCCGAGGTGTCAAGTTGTACATTTTGATGTCAAATGAAATGCACATAACACATAAGGGACCCCAACCTCTATCATGGTCAAGAGGTAAGGGATGCAAGCATGCAAGCAAAACTAATGCAACATGAGCATGTTAACATGTAATATGCAATAGGCATACAACCTAAACATGTGGACATGTATAGCATGCAACAACATGCAAAATGAAACAAGCATGCAACAACATGGTGAGATGGACTTACACTAACATGGGTAGCTCTTAAGCATGCCAAAATCAATGGCCAATAGGATGAAAATGAGACAACAAAATGCATGCACACATGCACAAATGTAAGGGACCAAACCTAAGGCACCAAATGCAATTCTACCAAGGCATGGAAAGCATGGAATATGGCATACAATGACACAAGTTCCAGCTCTAAAATGGCATACTAAATGACTCCAAAATGACTCCGTAGCATGCAAACACTCACACAACGCATGGTAGGGGCCTCAAAACCCAAGACTAGCCTGAGCATTTACACTATAGCTATACAAAGCATGAGTGATATGGCCATGGAAGCCCAAAATAGTCCTAGGATAGCCCAAAATAAGCATAAAATCATGTTAGAGTAAAGCCAAAATATGCTAGGATGAGTCAAAACATCATGCACAAGAGGCTAGTAAACAAGATTTGTTCTACACCTATATGGAGCATGCAAAAGATGGCCAAACCAACTATGGATAGGGTCATGATATGGCAAAACATTACCAAAAACAAGCTGAAATGTAAACCAAACATGCTAACAAGACATGACAAAGCATGAAGCATGTGAAGCTAGTTTAGGGGATTTACACTACAAGTGTATCATGCAAGCATGGAGTGACAAAACCAACCCAAAACAGATCCATGGCATGGTAAAACATTACCAAAAACCTACTGAAATGGACTCAACATAAGCTAAGCAAACATGCTACTTTGATGAGCTATGAATGGAGTCACACTACACATACAAGATGCATGCAAAATATGACCAAACCAGCCATGGACAGGGCCAAGCCAGGTCCTAGAAGTCACAAAAAATGGCCTGAACCAAGCCTCAAAAATACATAGAGACATGGTCCTTTGGAAGGCCAAAAATGCTAGTAAACAAGACAACAAGAGAGAGGGTCACCCCTCTCTTTCTTAGGACCTCAAAACACCATCCCCACCACTAAAATCCCTCTGGATTTCAGTGGTGAGAGGGCCAATACAAGGTGGTCCCGAAGCTCACAAAAAAGGCATAAAAATGAGGCCAAACAAGGCCTAAGAGGGGTGGAACAACCCCAAACACAAAAGTGATCTCAAACAAACTTATTAAGCATGCAAATACAAAACTTTTTTTAGTTTATAGTTAAGCTCGAAACAATATGCAAGATAGGCTAAAAACTTGTACAAAAAAAAGGGAATAAGAGGGTAAGTGTCTCACCCTTGAAGACCACTTCCAAGAACACCAAACCAGCAGCCTCTTTGGATCAAAACCATCTCAAAAACCCCTCAAACAACTCCTTAGCACCTCACTAACCAAAGAGTAGTGTACTCCTAGGTGTTCTAGTGCAAGAACAAGAACAAAAACTCACTTTGGAACACTCTAACCCACACAAATGTAGAGAGTGAGGGAGATATAGAGAGAGAGTGATATATATATTTTATATATTAGATTTTTCCAACCCTTGAAATGGAAGGAGAGGCCCTCTTTTATAGAGGAACAAAGGTCCAAGCTTCTCTTAGAAGCTAAAGCAAAAAGGGTCAAGCTTCTTGAGGAAGCTAGAGCAAAGGGGTCAAGCTTCCTCAAGAAGCTAAGAAAGGTTCAAGCTTCTCTTAGAAGCTTGGAGCAAAAGGGTCAAGCTTCTTGGAGAAGCTAAAAAAGGTCCAAGCTTCCTCAAGAAGCTAAAACAAAGGTTTAAAAGGGTCAAGCTCCCTCAACAAAAGGTCTCGGCCAGGAAAAGTGGCCGATTGATCAAAACAATGGCTGACTAACCAAAAACATTGCCGACCGGCCAACACTTTTGGCCGATAGCAAGAAAATAGGGCCGGTGGCCTCAGGCCATGGCCGGTGAGGTGTGGAGATGGCCAACAAGCTATTTCCCACCCTCAGAAGCAAAACAACAAGTGTTTGGTGCAAAACCAAACACAAAACAAACAAATCGAGAGGTCTTGAGGCAAGGTGCGTAGCCGAAACCTTCGAGAACTCAAGACGAACACAAACATGGGTGATCATCGAGTGTTCAAACGATAACGTCCAAGTCTTGAGGATGGTAAAAAATGGGGTGTCTATAATATCCAGGAAACGACATTCCGTATATGGTATGGCCATTATGAATTCTTAGTGATGCCTTTGGGGTTAACCAACACACCGGCCTTGTTTATGGATTTGATGAATCAAATTTTCTGTGAGTTCTTAGACAGCTTTGTAGTCGTCTATGTTGACGACATCCTGATTTACTCACCCTCTAAGAAGGAACACAAGAAACACTTGCGGGTTGTGTTTGAGTCGCTTAGAGCCCACAAATTGTATACTAAGTTCGGGAAGTGTGAATTTTGGTTGAAATAAGTGAAGTTCTTAGGCCACGTGGTATCCGGGAAATGAGTGACTATAGACTCTTCTAAGATAGAAACAGTGCAAGATTGAAAGTAATCTAAGAATGCCTTTGAGATTTGTAGTTTCTTGGGGTCGGCCGGGTATTACCGTCGGTTTGTGACAGACTTCTCTAGACTAGCATCACCTTTGAAGAGATTAACAAGGAAGGGAATTAAGTTTGTGTGGAATGAGACTTGTGAGAGGTCGTTCCAAAAACTTAAGATTAGACTTACCACTGCTCCAGTATTGATTATTTTGGAGAGGGGTTTGGGCTATTCTGTGTATTGTGATGCATCACGGGATGGTTTGGGGTGTGTCTTGATGCAAGAGGGGGAGGTAGTAGCTTATGGCTCACGTCAGTTGAAAACACATGAGAGAAACTATCCTCCTCATGATTTAGAGTTAGCAGTGGTGATCTTTGCCTTGAAGATTTGGAGACATTACTTGTATGGTGAGAGATTTGAGGTCTTTTCCAATCATAAGAGTTTGAAATTTCTGTTTTCATAGAAAGATTTGAATTTGAGACAGAAAAGACGGATGCAATTTATGGAGGACTATGACTTAGAGTTGCACTATCATCTGAGGAAGGCCAATGTAGTGGCCGATGCCTTGAGTAGAAAGTCCTTTAGCAGTGTGGCAAATATTGCCATTCAGGAATAAGAGATGTTGGGTACTGTTGGCGAGTTTGACTTGCACCTTAGCGAGTCCGTTGAGTCGGTAGCTTTGTTTTTGGTAGTGGCAAAACCTACATTGGTGAGTAGAGTTATAGAAGCACAAAGAGGTAACCACGAGGTAGAAACCCTCCGGGAGAAGATGTCTAGTGGGAAGATAGAGAATGTCTTGAACGTGTATCCTGACTCAAGTGCTTGATATCTTGACCGTTTATTTGTGCTGGAGTCTTTCCAAGAGGAGGTGCTCAGAGAGTTTCACCATTTATGCCTTGCGGTACATTGGGGAGGCACAAAAATATATCATGACCTTAGTCGCCAGTTTTGGTAGAAGGAGATGAAGAAGGATGTAACCGTGTTTGTGTCGAGGTGCTTTACTTGTCAACAAGTGAAGGTCGAGCATCAAAGGCTAGTAAGTTTGTTGCAACCCTTGCTTTCCAAACAAATGTGGAGATGAATACTTTTATATTAACATTGAGGTTTAAATGACCAAGGCTGCATTGTAAAAAAATGTTTTTGGAATGAAACTTGATAATTGAAAAGAAAAGAAATGACATTTACACCTTGTAGTGTTCGAATGAATGTTTTTGGAGAAAATGTACTTATATAAGTGTATTTTGAATATTAAACTATCACATTATTTATATTGTACGTCATAGTGCATTCATGATCATAGATATCTGTATGTTGTTATTGTTTAAGATCGTGTTAGGATCTCTATTGGACTTTATGTTTTTCCTATATTGTTAATCATTTTTCAGGTACAAGTTGAGAAATGATTTTGGTAATCTTCCTTAATTTTTGGCCACAGGGCTTATATTTGTTGGCGGAACGCCATTGTTGTAAAAAGTGTTAAACCCTTACTTTTAATGTAAAGATGCAAGCCTATAGACATTTTGTTTAAATGTAATTTCTGTTGCATTCCATATATGTACGATTGGAAGGAATTTTATTTGTTTATGGGATTAATGTATGTATAGTTCTGCATGTTCTCAATAGAAATGGATTTGTATTAATGGATATGATAATATTATTCGGGTAATAAAAAGTAGGACGTGACACAAAACTTAGCAATACAAGTCCACTATTGGATATATGATGATCCTACAAGATTTGTTTTGCAATGCATTTAAGTTATTTTAATTTATATTCTTGTCTCCCTTACTCCTATTGGTGTATCTATCATCTATGCATGGTTAATATTTCTTAGAAAACCTCTCTAATTGGCGGATTTATAAGACAGTTGTGGGTGATAAATTTTAATTTTTATATTAATTTTTTACATTTTATTATTTCTACGTGCAACGCATTCATTTTATCTAATATTTCTTTGGTTTTAGTTTAGGATGTAATTTTTAACTATTGATGTGCTTTGTTCTAAGTATAGTTTGAGAAAAATTTGCAAGGGCAGTTGAGTTAAATATTAGGAAAAGTTATAATTTAATATGATTCTCTCTCGTTTCCTTTTATAAGATTTTAAAATTCTGATATGCATTTTAAGAATTTATTAAATATAATTGATTTATTGCACCTGGGTATAATTCAAATATTTTAATTTGTTAATGGTTAGTTTAATTTCATATTGTAGTTTGTTAATAGTTTATCAATTCATTATTAGTGAGAAATACAACTTCATTTTTTGTAATAATGTGTTTCAATGATTTCAAATATTTCTCAGCACGCATAACACGGATTTTTCACTAATAGTTAAATAAATAAGAAATGTTCGTCTGTGGTGTCAACCTTACTACACTTTATTTATGTTTAATTCAGGAATAAGATAAGATGGTTATCCTAAGATATATAATTTGGAAAGGCCATAGCTTTCCTTCGGTCCAAGTCAGATTGGAGAGTGTTATTGGGCTTCCGTGGGCTCACCACGGAACTCGTATCGATAATCCGAACCGTTCAATGTGTAAATCTCGTTGAGTATTTCATTCCTGTAAAAAAATTACTTTGATCGGATATCGATAGCCACTTAATCATATCACATTTGTGTCAGCGGTAAGTCTAATTTTCAAAATAAATTATTTATACAAATGTGATTTGATCAATTGATTAGCGATATTCGATCAAAGTAATGTTTTACAGGGATGAAGTATTTGACGAGTCTTACATATTGAACGGTTCGGATCATCGATGAGGATTTTGTGATGGGTCCACGGAGGCCAAACAACGCCCTCTAGATCCCAACTGGAGAGGAAATAAAACATTATTTTTATACTTGGAAAGGCCCATATTTACGTCCTCTTTTGTCACAAAATCTGAAATAAAATGCATAATATTTTTATTCCCAATTTATGTAGTCCTATCTCACTCCTTATTCGCAAATAAAACATTATTTTTATACTTCAAAGCATACAAATGAACCGGGACAGTGTATGATTGGATAGATTACAATATAAAATAATATAGAATTCATTACTGGGTAAAATACAAAATGAATTTTTAAGATTTGTTTAAAATAGTTGTCCCTTTTGATTTTGAAAATTACAACCCATTATGTTAAATTTTTAATTGCATAACAATAGACTCATTTCATTAATTAATTATAAAGTGAATTAGTAGTTTTTAATGATGTCATAAATATATATTAATTATCAATTTTGATAATTTTATTATTGTATAGAAAGATATATAGTTACGAATTTAATTTTGTGTTAATTTTGTTAAAAGACAAATGCTGACAATAGAATAATTGTAATTTTAGATTCACATGAAGCGATTGGTATCTTAAGTAAACATCAAGGAATGTATTTATAATTTATCCATGGTTAATTTATAAGACTCACATTCCAATGTTTTATTACAAATTTTTGTTATCTGAATTAGATTTTATCAAATAAAATTGATCAATTTTTAATCCTACTACTAATAATGCAAAATAAACATATACATGGGATTATATATTTCAATATCCGTTGCAAAATAAATGTGTACAAAAAGTGATACTTTTTCTCATTAGTCCAATTGAATAATCAATTCTACAGTAATTTTATGAATTGTTAATTATTTCACTATTAATCCTACTAATTAAACATAGCCTAAGAACCATCTTTTAATTATAACAATTAAGTCCTTAAAATTCGACTAATATTTCAGTGTGATCCTCTCGTCACTTACCAAATTTTTAGGTGAAAAATACTTACATGAACACATTTTATGGGTATTAATTAGAGAAAATATTTGTATAACAAATTACAACTTTCTCTCTCAAACTTCCATCAAAATTTTACTTTGGTTCATTATTTTCAACTTTGATTAAAATTTCAAACGGAAGAGTGATGGAAGGATCACATTGAAACACTGATTAAAATTTGACAACTTAGTTGCAATTAGAAAATGAGAAACTAAAGTGAAATTTGAGTAAAAGTTCATGGGTGAAAGTATAATTTATCCCTAATTTTTTTTTTTAAATAATCAATGATCACAGTATTAAAACTTGCAAAACCTACTTAGGCTCCGTTTGGGAAGAAAAAAGTCAGGTTTTTTGGCTAAAATAGTCACAAAAAACAAAATAGACTATTTTAGCCACAAAAAACAAAACATCAAATCCAACCCATAATCATTACAATCATCTCTCACAAAAAAAGTCAAAAAAACCAAAAGGCCAAAAAGCCATTCCCAAACCAGGCTAAAACAGCCCAGACTAAAATAGCCAAAAAGCCAACCTATTTCCCAAACGGAGGCTTAATCTCAAATTTTAACAGAATAAACCTTTTACGAACATAACAAATTACAAAGTTACAAACAGAAAGATAAGTTTCATGTGGAACAATAAGGTCGTTTTATGCTTAGTCCAATTGAATATGACAAAAGAAAATGAGGGCTTGTTTGTAGGACAATGAGGTGGATTAATTACTTCACATTGTTTTGGTTGTAAATTTTATTATTCAGTTTATATTTTAGTGATCATTCTATCTAATAAAATTGACATATTTTTTAATACTATAACTAATAACACAAAGCATACATATAATTAAAATTATATGTTTCTATATATATTGCAAAACTAACGTGTACAAGAAAGAATTATGTATCTCACTAATTTAACTAGACAACAAATTCTACACTAATTTTATAAATTGTTAATCTTCTCACTATTAATCATACTAATCGAATAAGTCCAGATATTATTAGTGAGTTTAGTACTAGATTTGGACAAATTATATAGGTAATATTTGACAAAATTACGTTTGTAGAGATGATTAATTATTAATGAGTCTGATTTTGTTTACATACTTTCAAAGTTTGTAAACAATATATAGATTGTGATCGGTTCTGAACAGTGAGTTCTATATCTAAAAGTCTACTGACCCCAACCAAAATTATGGGTTATACTATTTTAAACTAATCACAATTTGTGTATTATTCACACAATTTAAATAGTCAACAAATTCATTTTCATTATTAATGAAGACAAAACCATAATTAAAGGAGGTTCATTTACTTGTTTGTAGTCAAGCATGGCTGCCACTTGTCTCTCCGCTATCTTCACTCTTCAGCTGCATATATGCATGCACTAGCATTCAATAATTCAAGACAGTAATAAGAGCCAAAACAATAAGGTCAAATAAGGTTCATATTTGTACCATTACAAAAATGGAAAACACTATGCAATTAGAATTTTTATACAAAATTTTATAGTCCTGTTGAAACTAATAGAAGTAGAATACCCTCACATCCATGTTTAATAGAAGGCCAGCACCTAGCCAAGCTACTAGTCAAAGAGCTTACCAGGGGAGAATCAACCACCTGATTAATAGTTACTTTATTTGAAGATAATGATTAAGAAATTAATATAAACAAATGATACATTGCCATGTATCTAAGCTGATGATATAAAAATATGAAAAAAAGAACAAGTAATATACAATGATCCTTATTTTAAAAAATTACCCACCTTTTTGTCATAACAAAATTATGTACCCACCTTTTTGTCATAACAAAATTATGATTTCTACAGTAAAAGTCACATAATTTGTGGTGAGTGTCTTATGTTATTTTGTCTAAAAATTATGAATCAACAAATTCATTTTGTCATTTTATCAATGAAGACTGACTAGTCAAAGTCAGTTTACTTGTTTGTAGGCTTTGCATTGCACCTACATTTGCCTATAAAGCATTTGGCCTCTCCCCTGTTAATAGTCAGCAAGCATTACAATACAACCTTTGTTTTTGAATCTAGGAGCAAAGATGGTCTCTAACAATCAACTCTTTCACCTCTTTTTGTTTCTTTGTTTTTTCCAGATTACTTGTTTGCATGCCCAACTCTGCACTCAACAACAGACCTCTGCATTGCTCCAATTTAAGCAACAATTTTCCTTCGATAAATATGATTTCTGTGAATATAATTACGGAATCCATTCTTATCCAAAGATGGAGTCGTGGAAGGAGGGTTCTGATTGTTGCTCATGGGATGGGGTCGAGTGTGACAACAACACAAGTCAAGTAATTGGCCTCGACCTCAGTTGCAGCTGGCTCCTAGGCACCATCCACCCCAATACCACCATCTTCTACTACTTTCCTCACCTCCAAAGCCTCAACCTTGCTTTCAATGACTTTGGTATGTCTCGCAATCCATCTGAATTTAGTCGATTCACCCCAGACTGACACACCTCAACCTCTCTGCTCTGGTTTTTCTGCAAAGTCCCTATAAGAAATCTCCTTTCTGAGCAAATTGGTCCTCAGCTTATTTTCTCTCTTCACACCCATGATGGTTGAGGTTGAAAACCTGGATTTGAATTACTTGTAAAAACTAACCAAAGTAAGAGATCTTAATCTTGATAAGTGTAACATATCTTCAGTGGTTTCGAATTCCCTTGCTCAAATCTCACATCTTTAACACTTCTCGATCTTTCTTATTGTGGATTGCGTGGAAAATTTCCTGACGGAATATTCCATTTACCACATCTGAATGAGCTGAGTATAGATGATAATCTTGCTCTCACTGGTTATTTTCCCGATTTTTATAAATCCCAGCAGTCCTCTCCAGTACTTGGACCTTTCAGTCACCAATTTCTCTGGAGAACTACCTGGACGGCAATTGGGAATTTGAAGTCCTTGAAATTGTTGGGTGCCTCTTATTGTATATTTTAATGGATCCATCCCTACGTCGCTCGGAAACCTTACGGCAATGACTGATTTAGACATCGGACATAACAATTTCACTGGCATGCTTCCGTCTTCACTTTCAAACCTTGGAAATCTTGTCTCCTTGCAAGTTTCAGGTAATAATTTTGAAGGTATAATTTCCGGATTTTTTACCCAACAGTAAAAGTCTTCTTTATTTATATTGATTCAATAAACTTCAGCGGTCGATTTCCCATCAATTGGTTTCAAACCTAACATCACTGGTTGAGTTAGATTTGTCGCATAATCAGCTAAGAGGACTCTTCCATCACAAATAATTGGACTTCCAAATCTAACGTGGTTATTTAGATGATAACTTAATCAATGGTACGATCCATCTTGGTTCTTCAGCTTACCAGCATTGGTATCACTTAAGCACCGTAATAAACAAATTGACTGGGCATGTAAAAGAGTTCAATCCACTCATTTAGCTGATGTTGATTTGAGCATAACAACTACATGGTAGGTTTCCAAGTTTCAACCCTTCAAACTTGTGTACCTTAGAAGTCCTCATTCTTTCATCAAAATAACTTCAGTGGTAAGCTAGACAATGCTCTGTCATGCAATTTCTTCCTTCTGCCTGTCTATATAGCTTTAATGGTGCTATTCCACAATGTTTAGGAAATTTTAGCACATAGGTTTCTCTGTGCTCGATCTCGGGATAGAATAATTTTTCTGGCACCATTCCTAATACATTTGTAAAGGGGAAATCAATTAGATACTATCAACCTTAATGGAAATGATTTGAGGGGGCAAGTACCAAAATCTTTAGTCAATTGCAAAAAATCTACAGTGCTAGATCTTGGATGTAACAAGTTCTCTGACAATTTCCATATTGGTTGGAAAAAACTACAATGGTTGCAAGTTCTAATACTGAGATCTAACAAATTCCATGGCCCATGCCAACTTCCAAATCCAAATTTCCCTTCCTTAATTTGCGAGTTATGGATTTGTCAAACAATTATTTTCCTGGTCGATTGCCCGGAAAAATATTTCAAGAATTTCAATTCTATGATGAATGTCGACGAAGCTAGTTTTATTGCAATATTTAAGCTTGGCAATATTATACAATCGTTTGACTATAGTAATCAAAGGATCACCATAGAAATGGAAAAAGTCCTAACCATTTTCACTGCAATTGATTTATCGAAAACAAATTCGAAGGTCAGATTCACAGATCATTGGAAAGTTAAATTCAATCCGAGGTCAACTTGTCACACAATAGGCTTACCAGGTCATATACCACATCTCTTGCTAATTTTGACAATGCTTGAATGGTTAGACCTCTCTCACAAACTCAATGGGGAGATACCTCAACAACTAAGGAATTTGAAATCCCTTGAAGTCTTAAACCTTTCGCAGAAATCAATTAATAGGACCCATACACAAGGCAACCAATTTGATACATTTTAAATGGTTCCTACATTGACAACTTGGCATTATGTGGGACTCCATTGTTAAATGCATGCAATCAAGGATACCACAACCACCATTGATGGTTCAACAAGAAGACATACTTCAAGTGGATTTTCAATTGGGAAGTCATATTACCGGGTTATATATGTGGGCTGGTGTGGGGACTTGTTATGGGATACTTATGTTCTCTAGAGGAAAACCTCAATGGCTTGTGAGGCTCATTGAAAGTGAACGAATTGAAAGCAGAAAGAGATTTTAAAAAGCATGCTCACAGGAAACAGAGGAAGGTGAAATAGCCAATGCAAGTGGTGTCCTTTGGTAAGTATTACAATGAATTTCCTGCAATCTTTTGCTTGATCATGAAAACTATGGCTTGATTATATGGTTTTATCTAGTCTATTTTTAGTTCTTAGCAGTTTATTTGTATCATACATAATAAAGCTAGTTTATTTCCTTTGATGTTTATACAAAACACTTGAATGGAAATCATCATGCGAAAAATTAAAAAATAAAATCATGGACGCGTAATAAATGAGTAGTGAAAATAAAGTTGTTTGTTGACTCTAGTAGCTGCAATTGAAAAATGTACAAGACTTGGACAGTTTTTAATATATATATATATATATATTTTAAAATTTACTTTTATGCTCTAAATTATAGTCACTTTTTCCACTTCATTTGTAATTATTAATTGCATTCTTTTAACTTTATTGTTCATGATTTCAGTTCATATAGTCGGATTGGAGACAATTTGTCCCAAATCATTAATGCCAAAAGTCTAATCTCATGGTTAAAAAAAATAATTTTACAATTTGGACAACCAACACCCATATTTCTCTCTATTTCAAATAATGAATAAGAAAATGAGTGCATGTTCGGTAAATATACAGTGACCTTCCTCATTATAGTGGTTAACACTTAGCTTATTTTTTATTGTAACATTAGTTATATGGATGAAAAAATAATATGTTTACCTTGTTTGGTTTAATTCACTTTTCAAAAAATTGAATATTTTTTTTTTGTTTTGTTTTCCTTTTTAGTGAATTTTTTTAATATTTCACGCAATTTTTTTATTTCTTAAATACATCTAATTTAGATACACTTAAAAAGTATAATATTTGTGAAATAAAAAATAAAAAATTCACCAATTACAAAAAAATTTCAAATATATATATATATATATATCTTAAAATTCAATACATTTTCATATTTTGTTATATTCAATGAATTTTTTAATATTTTCACAGTTTGTTATACAGTAAACTATAGTCACGTTTTTTTACTTCATTCCTAAATTATTAGTTTCATCCATTTATTGTTTCTTATTTCAGTTCATATGGTTTAATTGGAGACAATATCCGCAAATTAGCAATAGTGAAATTTTAATCTAATGGGTAAAAATAATAATTTAAGAATTTAGAAAATTTAAATCGCAGAACTAAACCCTATCTTTTCTTATTCACACTTACAAGACAGCTCACCCTTTACAACTAAACACCTATATTCCTCTCTACCCCTCATCTCAAATAACGAATAAAACAAATGTGTTTTTGGTTGTACAATTTAGAGTAAATTACACAGGTTTCTCTTAAAATTTGAAGAAAACAAGCCCTCTTTTATGCTTTTGCTTTCTATTATTAATATGGGAAAGAGAATGAGTTCTACCTAATTTACTGTTGAAATAGAAATGTGATAATCGGTTCATAAGATACATTATAGGTCTTATTTTGATAATCTGAATCGTACAATTTGTGAAGTTTTTTTTGTGTAGATCATTTAGGATAAAATTTAGATTAATGCCATATTTATATCCATATATATTTTTCCATATTAGTCTTTGAAAAAATGAATGGACAATTTCAAAATTATACTTGTGATTCGTTTTTTTAAACAAATATAATGAAATCATATAGTTATAAATATAATGAATCTATTTTTTTTTTTTAATCAAAATAGGATATGCAGTGGCTCTATAAACCCCAACAACACCCCTCTAGTAAAACTGTGGACGAGAGAGAATCATTCCCCATTAAAATTGAGAAACACCGAAAATGTTTTCATTGTTTTCATTTTTTTTCCCATTGTTTTCATACATTAATTTAAGTTATCTGATAAGCATATATATGGTTTTCAAAATATATTTGGGTGACATGTGTGTCAAATCCAATACGCTCAGGGAATTCAGTAATTGTAGCAATCTTTGATTTGTGTCATGTAGTTGCGGTGCATTTCAATTTGATCTAAGCGGCGTAGCTTTTGGAGCCATGGCGAATTTTGGTCAAGCTGATGCATTACACAATGCTGGGAAGTTGTAGATATAATATCAAAGGTTAGAATATATGTATACATATATATATATATATGTTAGTGGGTGTGTGTTTACTTGATGAGTGTATTGTTAAATGTGTAAAATATAAATTTTAATTTTGATTTAAAAATAAATATGTTGTGTGCTATTTAAGTAGTAAAGATATTGTTTCTCATACTGAAGATCTTGGATTGGAATCTTCTGCTTGGTTCGTATTTTCTCGTGTTTGGGATAATAGAAAACGAAAGTCAATGAATTTTTATTTTTTATTTTTTTTATTATCAACAAAAAGCTAGCTTATTTAGACATCAAATGTTTTTTACTTTTAAAAGGAAAAATATATTTGCCGAACAGTCTTAGTAATGGTACTATACTACTATCGCCACTCTCACCTCCAGCACCACACCATCATCACCACAGCCACCACCACTATCATCGTCGCTATCACCGTCACTGCCGCCCCACTACCATGCTACCACCTCTACCTCTACCTTCATTCTACCACCACTACTACCACCAAACATAGAAAAATATTTTCTACCCAAAAAAATAAAGCGTAAATTTACAATTGCCAATATTTGGCCATGCATGCACCTTCTCTTTGCATCTCACATGTTAATGAGGCCAAAAATGACATTTTAATTTGGCAATTTGTTAAAACAAAAAATGACATTTTCATTTGACAATTTAAGATCCATTTGATTCGCTATAGTTGAGTGTTGGTTGTTATTTGTATATACATTTGACTTTTAGAGTGTCAGTAGTCATTTACTCAATAGTTATTGGCTGCCAGCATATGTTGTTTCTCGAAATCTGACGGGCGGAAATTGGTGATACTGTGCTTTGGGAGACTAAGAAACAACAATACACTTTGTATTGTTGTTTGTATAGTGTTGCAGATTGTCAATTCAATTTCGGTGGATTCATTTGGTGAATAGTCGTAATGATTGGATTTTTTTTTTATATTTATAAAATCATTATATAATTTAATTGAATGATTATTGCATCACGTGATTAGTATTTTTTTATATATATTAAAAGATCATTTGTAAATAAATTTATGATAATTGAAACACAGTTTTTAATTTGTCACACAAATTCAGGGTGAAATTTGTATCTCTCGAGTTGAAGATCTTACTTTTGTAAAATTTTAAAAATAGTTGTATAGCTCAAACATTATGAAAATTTTATGAAGTGTTTATGCATGAGTATTTATTTTTTGAAAATTCACAAATTGTACAGTGTTCAGTTTAATTTATAGCAGAATTTTTGTGTTGAGATTTGATGTTAAAATTATGACTTGAGGTACAACTTGTTGGGTTTAGTTTTGTATATATTTGGGCATGTTTGGTTTATGGGTGTAAATTTAATTCAAGAGCCATAATTTAGAATCAATCTAATTTAGGTTCATATAACACATGTTCAACTGTTTGATTTTTTTTTTAATTATGTGAATGGAAGGTACCACATCAAGAGTTGTTATTATTTATTATACTGTATTATAATAAATGTTTAAAATGTAAATTTATGGTGTGTTTTATTAAACAAAAAAATATATTTTATGATAAGAAAAATTATATTATTTTATATTACAAAATATTAAAGTGTTATTAAAATATTTTTAATTGATGTATATATATATAAATAGATCAATATTTGAATATAAAAAAATAAAAAATAAATAAATAGAGAGGCAACCCACGTGGGCACCCCCTGTCCTTTATCTTTTCTTTTCCCTTTCTTCTTATTTTTTTTGGGGGGGTAAATTACACTCACTTCCCTTGAAATTTCTGATAATTACAGGAATTTTTCCTGTAGTTTTAAATTACAGGAATTTCTCTTATATTTTTAGTAATTACAAAAATTATCTTTATTTTTGAAACTATTATTAAGATTCCCTCACCGTTAATCTTTTATTAATTTATTTAACAGAATTCTAATGACGTCATGCTAACGCCAGAAATAAATTATCTTTATTTTATTTCTTTTATTTTTCTTTGTATTTATTTTCTCATTCATTTTTTCATGTCACTGCAGCAAATAGCAACACTATATAATTTATTATTATTATTTGTTCTCTTCTCTATTCTTCTCTATTCTTTTTCATCAAATAGCAACACCCAATATCATCGCAACTTACAAAATATCAATTTTTCTTTTTCTTTGTAAACATATTTGTGTATTAATTTTTTTTAATAGAAAAATAAACATAATAACATTTTGTATTTATAATAAAAAAATTGACTTATAAAAATTACCAAATGTTACCTCATAAATATATATTAAAAAAAATTATCATTTTATCTTTTCACAATCCTATATTATTCTCAAATTTTAATTATCATTAAGAAAAAAGTCAATATATTTCTCACCTTAATAATAAAATTTTTAAAAATAAATAAAAAAGTAAAAAAATATCTAATCACCTTATGATAAATTAAAATTAGATGATTTAGAATGAAAGATAAAGAAATCATTTAAGAATAATAAACTATTTAAATTTGTCATTTCTTACATCTAATTAAAATAGAATTTTACTTGAAGAAATAAATTATTTGAAAAGAATAAAATACTCAAATAATTTGTTATTTAATACATCTGAAATCCATATCTCCCTCTTTGTTTATTTCATTTAAAGAATTTTTATTAAATGAAATCTCAAAATTAATTCAAATAAGAAACATGGATATTCTTTCTTAATTTCATTAATGGTTGATTATTTTTTTTAACTTACTGTTCAAAGCTTATAGTGGAAAAATATATATATATATACAAAGTCAAGAAAATACAAAAATAAATAAATAAATAAAAAAAAAAAAAAATAATTGTGAGAGATAAAATTATAATTTAATATATAGGTAAATTACAATTAAAAAGTATTAAGTGTAAAGGGTATTATAGTCATTTGCACAACCAAGTTAACGCCATTTGTCTTAAATTAATGGGAGGGGGAATCTTGATAATGTCAGCAAAAGTAAGGGTAGTTTATGTAATTATTGAAACTACAGAAGAGGTACTTGTAATTGTCAGAAATTGTAACGCTCCGAATAAATAACACAATAAGTACTCATTAACTTCCAATTACATTAACTTGATTCCAAATCAACCCTTCCAATGTTATATATATATAAGGAATAAAGTCTCAACATTTACATTGTCATCAAATCTCCAATATGGATATTCATTAAACTCTAGAGATTTACAAAAGAATATTCCACATGCAGTTATACATTCAACATTCCTAGAATAATTACGTATAGCATGTGACAGAATACATTAAACTCTATAAGGGCTACAATTTTCCAAGGCTTAAGCTCGGTTACACAAAAATAGTTTTCAAACCTATGCATATAAAGCTCTTTCCTTCTCAAAAATAATTACAACAAAAGAAGAGAGTCTTGTGTAACACCCCAATTTTCATACCCAAATGACAACACAATAATCATGGTCCTTTTTAAAGGAAAACCAATTATACATTCCCACACTTGCATTTCATAATGTAAACAGTTCCTCATGCTATAATACATCAACTACAACAACAAGTAAATAAACAAATACAATACCCCCAAGAGTTTATAAGTTTCCAAGGCTTAAGCCCAGTTATACTGTAACACCCCAAAATTTTTGACATGAACTACCCACAAATGATCAATATTCACTCAACATTAACAATAATCTGCCCATCTTTAAGTAATTAAATTAGAGTCCTTACAAAGGTTTTACATGCGGATATATATTCAGCGATACAAAACATATGAATCTATAGCATGTAAAGCATCCATTCTCAAAACAATACAATGCCCTTAAGGGCTTACATCTTCCAAGGCATAAGCCTGATTACACAAAAATGGTTTCTACAACCTATGCACATTAGCCCTTGGCTCAAAAGAATTACACAAAATAAAAGAGCTATGTACCCTTCTCAAAATATCCACTTCCTCAGTGTGGCGGGATCACCACATCTTTACCTGCACCAAAATCCCATAGGGGTGAGCCCAGAGCCCAGTAGAGTATTCTCACAAAGTATATACAGTTATGCTTTATCCTCAACATAAAATAAACGTGAGTGCAATGCCATGCCGAAGTTGATAAATGAGGAAAATATTCATTTCAATGCACTTTCTCAAAATCACCATGTTCTCAATATTAGCTTGTAGTCTCATCAATTTCAAACTTCCAATATTAATTCAATGGGGGCGGTAAATACGACACTGGTAATCCCTAGGCTGATATCTGCAAGTAGGCTCAACACGCACTACCAAATTGTCATTTTTACTGGTGCTAATCGGAAGGTTCGACACATATCCGTGCGGCTTTTGGGTCTTTTACCTTGGACACTCAGGCCAACTTATCAAATTCATCTACACCCCCTATCCGGACTTACCAACGTATTTACCCCATACACATTTCCATTAGTTCTCATGGTAATGTAATCTTTCTCAAGTAAACATGATGAGAATGCAACAATGGTAATAATCCACTTTATGCACATTGATGATATAGACTCAAATGGAAATGAGATGCAATAATTAATATCTCATAACATTTCTCTATTTCCAAAATGTCTTAACACCAAAAATAAACAAATACCTTTCCACTTTTACAAATACGTTTCTCATCGCACAAATAATCACGTGTCTTCAACACATCATCACAAGTTCTCAACACCAACCCATCATGACCAAACCTTTTAACATGGCCAACATATCATCTTTCATTTCATTTCCCCATTACATTATAATTAAGCATTTCACATCATCCATGGCACCCAATAACTTTCCATCTTACAACATCACAAGATTATATGAAATTTTCAAACATCATCCTTCAAGATTTCAATTTCACTACCATGGTGCTCCACTATTATCATCTTACCTCATTACAAGTTCAAGTGTTAACAACAATGTTAAAATACCATCTCATATCCCATGTGTCAAGTATGTTGTTATTATGATAACATTTGGTGTAACTTACTCTCATACATCCTCTTAACACAAGAAAGTAAATAATTTCAAGGACATTTTCATTATTTTGTAAAATCTCCAATTTCTAGGGTTTTTGTCAAAAACTCAACACTTCTTCACTTCATGATGAAAACATCATCAAAATCATCCCTTTTAAACAATAAATAAGAAGTCACAAGGATCAACTTAGAAACATTTCAACATTTAAACTCTCATTTGAGAAATCTCATCATTTTTGAACCAAAACCAAAACTCTCAAAACAAATTCAATAGAAACACAAAATCAACATTTAATTTGCAAAACATGTATATATAACTCAAGAATATCCCTACCTCAAAGTTTTGATGAAGAGTGCAAGAAGAAACCCTAGTCCCAAGATGGAAACTCTTCACTTTTTCCTACACCAAGCAAGCAAGCCCTAGCTCTAAATCTTCAAGCTTGAGGAAGATGATGATGAAAATCAAACCCAAGGAAACAAGAATCAAAGGTTCTAGGTGCTTTGGTTAGGGTTTTTAGAGAGAAGAGGGAGAGAAAATAACTTTTAGAGTGAGAGAGAAGGGATAGAAAGTGAGAGAACTTCGACCCCAAAATGAATAAAAAACAGAGTTTTCGAATCTGCCCAGTCCCACACGTGCGGCACTTGCCCCCGCACGTGCGGTACTTGCCCCCGCACGTGCGGCTGCCCTTTCCCGCATGTGCTGCACTGATCCCTGCACGTGCGACTGGTCTCGCACCTGCCCTCCGCACCTGCTTTTTAAGCAGAATGCAACACACTCCAGCTCATCCCTTCCCGCACATGCGGCTTGGCCTCCCACACGTGTGGCCCTGGGCCCCCGCATGTGCGGCCCCCTACTTTCTAGCCCGAATTTTCGCAACTTGGCTCCCGGACCCTCCGAACTTGCTCTAGCACGCTCTAGAACAAGTGAGATTCAACACTCACAAACAAAACCTGAATAAGGGCTTAAATTTGAAATAACTTTCAGACGTTTCAAACCCAACGGAAGTAAGAGAGGACGAAGCCAGAGAGAAAGAAAAGAAATGAAGGGAACCCGACCATTACATATACGGAACGGTTATTCAAACCCACCCATACAAAGCCCTTGGCTTACAAATAAAATCCAAGCAGATAAGAACCTTATGCTCTCAACACACACATTTCCATGCCCTCAGTTAGGCGGATTCACCACGTCTTTTCCTGCACAAAAATCCCTTAGGGTGAGCATAAAGCCCAGTAGGAAAATCCTTCACAAAGTATATACATTTTATACAAATCTCAAGAGAGGAATGCATATGCCATGCTATACCTTTTTGTAAATAATTCACGTCATCATCTTTTGAAAACCGTCATGCTCAATGATGCCATGTAATTTTTCATTGTTCAAAACTTAACAATTTAACTCAAGGGGCGGTAAAAACAACTCTGCTAGTCCCTAGGTCTGTGTCTGCAAGTAGACTATATAAGTACTATCAATTTGTCATTTTTACCAGTATCGACTGGAGGGCTCGACACCCATATTCTGTCATTTTTACCAGTATTAACTGGAAGGCTCGATACCTATCCTCTACACTACCTTTCAAGATTTACCACTGTATTTGCCCCAAAACCATTTCATGAAAACTTGTTTTTCAACATTCATTTCTCAATGCAAGTTTTCAAATCAACTTTCAAAGTTTAATATAATCAAATGAATTGATATGCCAATGCAATGATTAATAATACAATGCAATATTTTTTTCACTTTCAATACTCCCACACAATATTCCCATTGTGATCAAAATTCTCATTTCTCACTTCAATGCAATTTCACAAGATAAATAAATACTTTTATTTCAGTTCATCTGAGGGATAACATAATTCCCACATTTCAAACATTTCCAACAACTTAGTCATTTCAAGACTATATCAACACTTTTAAACAACAATTTTCAAAACTTCAACAGTTCTCTTATTCCATGGAAAAACTATCATTTATATGTAATAAATAAATAATTTTCAAACATCATTTATTTTGGTACACAAAATAAATATAACAACATATTCCAAGGATTTTCAACATCTTTCTAAAACTCCCCAATTTCTAGGTTTTCTCACCAAAACTACTCATCTCCAAAATATTTGAAGGAATCCCAACAAGATCGTCTTTCTTCAATCAATATAGTCAAAACTCTAAATTTCTATTTTAAAGCGACTAGAAGATAAACCCACTTTCAAAATTACTCATCTTCTTGAATCAACAATAATTTTTCAAAACTTAACAAAGGATGATTTCGAAAATCATCTAGATCTTGCAAATATATATATATAACTGAAAGAAAATCCCTACCTCAAGTTTTGAAGAGAATTTGAGATGAAACCCCAAAATTTACGGTGTCGAAACCAACTCTTACTTGGATCAACACGAAGCTCTTGAAGCCCTCTACCTTATTCTCAAAGACATTAGGGTCAAGAACGCAACGGATCTAGATGAAATCTTAGAGAGAAGGTGTATTCTAGAGAGAGAGTATGAAAACCTACGTTTTTTGAGACTTTTAGAGAGAGAGTGAGCTGCAAAAGTGTTCTGACATGTTTCATTCACAATCTGATATAAAACAGGCTCGCTCGAGCGAAGGAGTTGTCGCTTGAGCAACTAGACACAACAAGTCGCCTTGCTCGAGTGCAAGAAGCGTCGTTCGAGCGAAGAAACAATTTCACAAGGCTCGCTCGAGTGCAAGAAGCCTCGTTCGAGCGACGAAGCAGATTACACAAGGCTTGCTCGAGTGCAAGAAGCCTCGCTCGAGCGACGAAGCAGATTACACAAGGCTCATTCGAGCGCAAGAAGCCTCGCTTAAGCGAAGAAACCAAAATCTGGGCAACAACATTTTAGACCAACTAACAACCAACCTGTTCCAAATACGCCCAATATAATCCAAAACTCAAATACAAAGAGTTAAAGGAAGGAAACAAGATATAGACAACAGTATACAATCACAGAATTCGAGTCCGGAACACAACGAAAGTCGGGGTAAAAACCTGGGTCGCTATACTTGTGCTGTCAAAATATATTCCACGCCTCTAACTTGGTGGGCAAACAACATTCTTTCCTGCACAAAATCCCATAGGGTGAGAGAAAAAACCAGTAGGAAAATCTTAACAAAGTATATATATTTTATACAATCTCCTGAGATGAATATATATGCCATGCCATGTTCAAAAACACACACACACACACACACACATATATATATATATATATATATATATATCTTTTGAAACCCTTGTGCACAATGCAATTAGAGAACTTAACAATTCAATGATTTCAATGTAGTTCAAAAGTGGTGGTAAATACGACTCAGGTAATTCCTAAGTTGGTGTTTGCAAGTAGGCATAACAAGCACTACTAATCCCTACTTTATTAGTTGCTAACCGGAAGCTGCGTGGTACCTCCTCTGCACGTGTTTTCGGTCTTTCACAATGAACACTCAGTCCAACTTAACCAATACCAACTACACCCTCTATCTGAACTTACTAAAGTATTTACCCCAAAATAAATCCAAAAAGATCTTGTTTCACAAACAATTTCCTTTCTCAAACAATACTTTTCCAATGCAAGATTCAAAATTAATTGCAACAATAATAAAATAGAGTGGCAATGCAATAATGAAACAATGCATTAATATAGTCCCATTGTCAAGTCCACCACACAATCCTCCATTATGATCAAATTTTCACATCTCTTATCAATATAACATCATCATATATTTTCAAGAGATAATGTAACAACATCAACATACATGTATTCTCCACATGTTAAACATAATTTTCTAAACATTGGTTTTCCAAGACAAATCAACAATAAGCTTCAAAGTCAACAATTTTCATTTTTCTCCATGAATTTCCTCCTTTAATACAACTATAGAAATTTCTCCATCATTTCTTCACATAACAATTTATTAAGCATAAATTTTACAATATCTCAACATTTTCCCAAAATCCCCAAATTCTAAGTTTTCCAACAAAAAAGGCTTTTGTTCCATTTTTGAAAAGATTTTTTTCAAAATAACACTCACACCTTACAACATAGTTCATATTCTCAAAAGTTTTGGGACAAATAGAAAAAAAAAAAAATCATTTTCTAACATCATCTAGGGTTCATCAAGCCAAACCATGACTCAAACATGTAAGAAATACTTCAAACAAACATAATCTTGCAAATATATATAACTCAATGATTATTCCTACCTCAAGCTTGGGAGATGAAGAGGAAGAAAACCTAGAACTCAAAGTTGGTGAAAACTCGATCCAATCAGTTATAAATGTAGCCCTTGTCGCCCTCTTAGATTTTGTGTAAAAAGCCCCCTCAAACTCTTGAAGATTTGAGCTAAATCTTAGAGAGAATTTTGGATTTGGGTGTGTTTGTAGAGAGAAGGGAGAGAAAAATGAGTATAGGGAGAGAGAGAGAGAGAGAGGAGTGAAAAAGTGCCCAAAACACGTTTTTGGGCATCAATTTTGAGGAAAAGTGCACAAAATTCGAGACAGATGTGCCGAAACCCGCATGAGCGGATTTTTTTGCCTCCACAGGCGGTTTGCTCCAGAGCTGCCTAGAAAATCCACCAAAATCCGCTCGAGCAGTTTTCTGCCCAGAAAACTCTGAAAAGCTTGAAAAACTCTGTGAGGATCCGCTAGAGCGGTTTCCAAATCTGCACAAGTGGTTTTGCCCAGAAACTTAGAATTTGATTTTGCTACCCAAGACAAGTTCCAAAGCCCAAAGCGCAAAATTTTCAACCCGGAAAAGTCACGAGAGGTTAAGTAAGATTAGGAAAGAAATTTCAACGTAACACGATAAACAAAATGATAAAAGTAATGCACACAAACTTACTACTCAATACTAATCAAGTCCAAGACCCGAGACATCATAGAAACCTCTGGGGAGGTGAGTGTAATTTACTTCCCCTTTCTTTTTCTTTTTTGGGCCCTTTCCCAAAGAGTTGTTCGGTTCTCTCTCTTTTTCCAATTTCCACCATTGTTGATCAAGTTTTGAGCTTAGAGTGGGAGTCCTTAGAGTGAGATTTTACATAATCTTTGTAAAGGGAAGTTGGAGAGCTTGTTGTACTCTTCACAACAACAATCTCTGATTCTTGATTCGGCAAGCTTTGCATTTTTAGATTTGCTTTTCTTCATATTTTGAGGTAAGAATTTCTTTGATTCTTTTCAATATATCACTATAGATGGATATGTGGTACTTTCTATTGCATTAAAAAAAAATGAGTTTATAAGTGATTTTCGAAATACATGTAGATGAGATTTTGGGTCTTGAATCAAATAGTTTAATCTTATATTTTGTTGTTGATTATGAAAATTTTAAGCTAAGAGAACATGTTTATTATGGTTGAAATAAAAAGTCCTAATTTTTAATTTAATGTTTATGAGAATGAAAAGAGAAGATGATTTTTTTCTTATACAAATATTGAGTCATGTTGATTTTTTTGTGAATAAGAAATGTGAAATAGGAAGAGAAGGAAATTTCAATGGTTGACCTTGTGATGCTAATATATGATGAATTGATGCTATTAAAAGTTAGTTGTGAAGTTTAAAACAAAAAACCTTAATTTTTATTTGATGGTTATGTAGTACGAAAAAGAGTTAATGTTTATGAATGGTTGAACTAGGCATTGTTATTGGTAAATTGAAAAATGTGATAGTTAAAAAGTAATTAATAAATTATTGTAATAATCATTGTGAACTAGAAATGAAAAGTAGAGAGAGAATGAAGTAAATGATTATCATGAAATTGGCCTACATTGTAAATATTGGTGATTGAAAATAGTGGAATCAATTGTGGACATTACGAAATGATAAAATCGTTAATCTAACTCTAGACAATATTAGTAATATTGAGGTATGGAAATTTCATGAGAATCACACTAACTTGTTTACAATAATTTATATTATTACTATTAAATGCTTAGAGGTTTTGTCCTTGACCATTGGTGGAGAATTATATTTTTTGTTGTGGAATGGATGTGAAATAGGTTGATATGAAACCTTATGTGTTGTTGATTAACTACATAATTAGTATATGTAACTGAATTTATTATACCGTAACATGACCCATTAATTGAAAAGGTATTTACACACAAGTTATAATTTATGAACTTATACTTCATTAAGTCTTAATTAAGATTTTTTGACCTTCAAGTCCCGTTAAATTTTTAATAGTCGGAATTATTTTTCAAACAATAATTGTTCATCATTTATGATTATCTGTAAAGGAACATAATAATTTGACATTTTTTTTGAATTTCAAAACTTTAAAACATCAACTTTCAAATTGCAAAAATTAAAAAAAAAAAATGTCTTTTTTTTTTTGAAAAAATTGAAAAAACTGGATTATTTTTATTATTATTATTATTATTATTATTATTATTATTGAAAAAATTGAAATTTTGAAAAATTGAAAAAACTGAATTATTATTATTATTATTTTTCTTATTATTTTTTTTTTATTTTTTTACAAAACTGAAAATTTTGTATCTATAAAAAAGTATGATGATGAAACATTGATGTCCAAAACTAGAAAAAAAATAAAAAAATAAAAGATAAAATTCTCAGTGTTAAAACTGAAAAAAAATTGATAATGTTCTTGGTTTTATTAGATAATTGAATCAAACCAATAAGTAAAAGGAAAAAAATGTTTATCTCATACTCTATTTTTTCATCAGTTAGTAAAACAATGGGGGATTTTTTTTAAGGTCCCTGATATTAAGAATTTATAGCATAAAGGACACTCAATATTTTCATAATGTCTAAGGTCCTTCAACATCAATCCAGAGAAAATTCGATCCAGAGAAAATTCGGTGCAGAGAATTTCTCTAGACTTTCCAGAGAAATTCTCTCCAGACATCCAGAGAAATTCTCTTTATCCAGAGAAAATTCAGATAGTCCAGAGAAAATTTAGACATCCAGAGAAAATTCAGATAGTTCAGAGAAAATTCACACAATCCAGGAAACTCTGCATCATCGTGCATTTTATATGTTCTCTTACAAATATCTTTTCATGAAGGGTTACTATCAAAATTCTGTTTGCTAATCCTAGTGCTCTTTGTAGATCAAGTCCAACAAGATGAGGTGGTTGACAGTAAGATCTTGCAATACCCTAGCATAGACAAGAAAGAAAAGAAGTCATTCCCTAGACTTCCAGAGAAAATTCAACTTCAAAGAGAAAATTAGTCCAGAGAAATTCTGGGAAGAATTTCTCTGGACTTTCCAATTTCTTTAAGATTCCCTAGATTCCCACTGTAAATTTCTCTGGCCTTCCATTCTCTCTAGAGAAATTTCCATTCTCTCCAGAGAAATTGTAATGTGCTTCATCTTGTTTGAATATGCTATATTGTTGATATTGATTCAGAAATTCTACAATTATTTGGGAAATTCCTATCATTTTCTTTGAATGAATTCAATAAATTTTTGTTGTACTTATCTACAAATTTTCCAGGGTATATCTATCCTTACCTAATTCCAAATTTCTCTGGACTTCTTTTCAAATTTATCTGGACTTCCCACTGTCCAGAGAAATTCTCGCCAAATTTCTCTGGATTTCCCACTGTAATTTCTTTGGACAAAGTAAGTTCAAGTCTCATCTTACCCTAAACTCTCTCTCACTCTCTAATATTTTTTCTTTGGATATATGGTTGTAGAAGAAGCTTCTGATTCTCCAAATTTCTCATAGCCATTATTGGTCATTCAAAATCAAAGAATTTCTCTAGTTACCTACCAGGAAATATTTCTTGGTTATCTAAACTTCTTTATTATTGGTCATTCAAAATCAAACCAAACCAGAGAAATTTGGGCTACCTAGAAACAAAAAAACAATCATAATTTTCTCTGTGTTTTGAACAAACTAGAGAAAATTTTAATTGTTTTTCTCTATGATTATTTTTCTAAGAAACATTTTATCAAATCAATCAATCGATCAATCTCTCACCAAACCCACAAAAAATAATCTATGAAATCAGAACAAATCTGAAAAAACAACATAATAATCTAGTGAAACAAGAAGAAATCCGGGAAAAACTCGAATTTCCCTAGTTTTGTTTTTGGGGATGAAGGAACCACTAAAGAACAAGAGAGCAGTGAGGAACTCCTAACCCCAGCAATAGAACCCAGAAACGAACTCGAGAGTGCGCCAGATCTGTGATAGAATGCTTCACTTTGTGTAGATATCTTATATCACACATTCCCATATTTCATTGTGAATTCGCAGAATCATAGTTGCAAAAGTGGCAGTATTTGAGTTGTCTAAAATTGTTGGGTCCTCAGTGTAGCCATCACATTGTCCAACAACAACCTCAAAATGAACTTGAGATTATGAAAAAGCAGGGGAGACTCGATAGCCACCACAGAGAGAGAGAGATGAAGCAGGTTTTGGAAAATTTTAGAAGCAGAATGTTTATAATAATGGGGGAGAAAGAAAGAAGGTTGAGTTTGGGGATCTGGAGGAGTAGAAGAGAGTAGCGAGATTCCGGCGATGGTGGTGGTGGTGAGAGTGGTGTGAGATGGGTGAGTTTAGGAGTGGGAATGGGGTGAGGGACCTTAGACTACAAAAGAACAGATTGTGGACCTAATCTATTACTAAAAGTTGGATAGGGACCTTAGACCGATTTTCCCTAATAAAATTGTGTACTAATTATTCACTCACTCAAAATCGAACTTCCAAAAAGAGAACGTACTAAAGAATTGAAAAATGATATGTAAATAGAGAATAATCTTTATAAAAATCCATCAAGATACTAATTTTATTTAAAATTCCCATTTATATGGGAATTGTTTTAATTTGAAATGAAAAGATAACAAAAATAAATAAATCAATTTCTATCTAAAAAAAAAAAAATCTTTACACAAAATTCTATTTGATAAACTACTAATAAATCCTAATAGTTAGATTTAATTTCTATCAAGTCCTATTGAAAATAAGTCTTAGTAAAATTGTCACTAAAATTAATTTTTTTGTGACATTTTTTTATGTCTTTAAAAATTAACAATTAGTGATTTTTTTTTTTTTTGTCATGATTTTCATAAATTATCACTAAAATTTATAATTAGTGACTTTTTTTATGATAATTTTTTTTTATAAAATCTATTAGACAATAAATTTACTTATTAAGACCTAGACGAAGTATAGCCCAATTCTGTTTACCTTACCTTCATCCAATCTAATTCCTAATCGCCTCCAAACCAATGCATGCAACAGTGTTAATGCAAACACCTATTTGTTTTGTCTACGTCAAAACTACAAACTCAATTCCTGGCTAAAGACTACTTCATTCATCTTTGCCAACATCAGCCGGCGGTGATTCGAACCCGAACCACCGCCTCGTTAAATCCTTCAACCGCTCATCGTACTCCTCGCAAAACTTCTCCAGCCACCCTTCGGGCTCCACCGGCACAAACCCTAATCCCGGCGTCCTATCCTTAGACTCTGGATTCATCTCTTGCATCCAATCCACCACGTATGCCGACACTCTTCGCCGAAACTTTGTCTTGAACTCCGACCACGCCTGAAACTTGTAGTGATTCACCACCGCATCTTCAACACTCATCTTCATCTCCCTGTACCCTTGCTTCAATTTGAAATGGTGAATCACGTTTAGCAAGGACTCGTCGACAGCGTCTAACAACACAATCGATTTGTGCCTGTTGTCTGATCGCCTTCGACAGTTGTACCCTTGCGTTACCCCCATTAATGGGTGCGAGCTCTGATTCGACGGCCCAAACTCGTAACAACTAATCATGACTTGCCCGATTTTCGATGATGGTGATTGTGGCAAGAGAGATTTCAACATTTGGTGTGATGGGTTTGGTGAATTCAGCCATGAAGGAGAGTAAACGAATTCGTCGACATCGATATACATCATCCATGAGCACGAGGTGTTTGCGTAAATGGCAGAGTGAGAAAACCCAGCTTCCTGAGTCTTGGGCCATAGCCAAAACAAAATGGTTACATTATAGCCTTCTTGGACTAGCTCTTGGACGACTCTCTGCAAATCATCGTCACTCTCGTTGTCGTATAATATGAATCTATCAACCCCAATCGAAGAATGGTACACAACCCACTCTTTCAAGAACTTGGCAACGTTGTAAACCATGGTGCACGCGCACAGTAGCGACTTCGGCTGCTCAACTACTACCTTGCGCGCAGGAGTGTAGTATGCCAAAGAAGGGACCACACGTTTCTGTTCCGACATTTCGAGGGAGATTCGGATTCGCCCTCCTCCAGAATTGGAAAATGCCGACGTTTCCGGGATTCGACATCGAAACACCTCTTGGTATGAAGTCGTAACGGTTGTTTTGACGCCGTTAACTCCGTCATCGTCGCCGAACACGCAACGAAACTCGTTCGCTAGTCGGTAACCGCCCTGGCGATGGTTGAGGCCTTTCACGAACAAGGCGACGTCGTTTTCTGTGGAGAGAGAGTCGTAGACGAGGAAATTCCACCGGAGTAGCTCCGGCGACTGAGGCAGAGTACTCCTCTCCGGCGATCTCGTCAGTATAGGTTGGGGGAAAGGCAATCGGCGGTGGAGTATGGTAGGAAAATCACATTTAAATGTGGTTCGATAAGGGGCAGGTAGAAAGCCGGCGGGCTTCGCCGGCGAAGAAACGTTGTTGGGGAAGAGGCAGGTGAAGGGGCCGGCGATGAAGTCCGGCGGAATCGGAGTAGCCGGAGATACAACGACGAGGACTTCCCAGGCAGGAAGAAGAATCGAGACGGAGGGGATGGAGTCGGGGACGATTTGTTGTTGGTGGTGGTGATGTTCTTGGATGGCGTAATTGGGGTGGATGTGGGGGTGGAGAGGGAGATTTTCGGAGGAGATAATGGGTTGGGGATGGAAAAGGTGGTGGTGGTGATAGAGAGAAGTCAAGAAGACGATCGAGGCCAGGGAGGCGACAAAGATCGTGCGAATATTGCAGGCCATT
>NW_021027498.1:1457025-1488249 GCF_004153795.1 Camellia sinensis
TTTGAAAAGAGTTTTGAATTATGTGTTTGGTTATGAGTTTTGAAAAGTAATGATTATGTTTTGAATTGAGTTTTGAGAAATGTGTGTAGAATTATAATTTGAAAGCGCAAAACAAACAGTACACTCTCGAAATGTGTTTGAACACCTTTCTAAACACAGCCATGTTTTGCACATGTTCTCTGTGTCTTGTGCTGCAACTTTTTAAAAATTTGCGTCCCCGTGCTCCTTAGGCAATAACTCGAGGTAGCAACAAAAGAAAGAAACTAAAAAACTGTAAAGATGTGGATAAGAAACAATACCCACTACTGCAAGAAGTTTTTTGGATATTACTTGGACAATATGATCCTGCCGAACAGAATACTTCACTACTGCTACCAACATCTGCCCATATATTAGCTCCACCACAAGTATGATTTGGCCGTCCGGGTGGCAGTTGGTAGCGGTATCTGCACACAGAAACCTATCAATTAATATTTTGTGAACACCATAGGTCATTGCATAACAAAGATGAAGTCAATCAATAACTATAAATATCAATTTACGGTTCACATATGCCGGTAGTTTTGTTGAGAGTCGCAAGCGGGCAATAGGAACCCAATGGGCAAGCTTCAAATACAAACAAACAAAACAAAAATCATCCAAATTAGTAACATGAAAACAAATAAAGTTGCTTCTAGTCAGTAAAGAATGAAGTAATTATAGGAAAATACTTACGTATCATGCAAGCAAAACCATGAGGACAGAAAAAACCTTCACAACAAGCCTGACAGTCAAGAGTTCTAGCAGGTATGTCCTTCGAATAACTGTGCCCAAACTCCACATTTGAGCCAGCACTACATGCCCAACCTGGCTCGCAACCGGCAAACCAAGATGTTCGATTGCAGTTCTTGTTAAGCTTTAGATAATTGGTGCTTTCTGATTCCCTTTTAAATAGACTCATGAAGTATAACTTTACTTCTGCTGGTGTACACACAAGCCGTAAAATATCTGCTGTTAAACAAATTGCAACCATCATTAGATGTGAGTGAATATAAAACTACGATGGAATTGGAATGAAAATATCTCCAGTTATCTGATATTTTCCCAGCAGCGAAACTAAATTCCAGATGAAACCCACTTCATACCGTTACTTTTCAGAGCACAAGAAGTCAGGAAGAAGAGAGGAAGTTGGATCACCACCTCTCATATAACTACTAGCACATTAGTTTTAAGATCACAATCAAACATAGAAAAACATTTTCAACAGCAAACATTTTCTGGTGGAGGTGGAGGTGATCCATTGGAAAATGTTTTCGGAAAAACAAATAGAGGGTATTAACAATGAGACTAATCAATATTTTCAACTCAAAATTCATTATCATTAGTTAGCCTAGCTATGTTCATTTTTTGCTACAATAGGAATGTTATGCATTCATCATCCGAAAAGTATTATAGAACAATTTAACTACAGAGGCAGAAAGAATCAATCAAAGTTTCTCTGATACTTCTGAACCTTTTTTCATCCACGTATATAATCAAAGCAAGTTGTTTTAGAAACTTTTCTGATGCAGTTTGTATAGGTATAACCAAGAGTGCAAATTTTGCAACTTACAGACAGCAATGATGGTATGAATATAACCAAATACCCCAAAATCTTCATCACCGGTTTTTGTAAGTGATCCTACGCAGGCACCAGCAAGTAACAAGATGAGAAGATCAACTGCTATTAGTCTAGCTTCTCGTAGTCGCTGCTTGCCAACCCTGAAGATATTGTGGGCATAAAGAACGTCAAGAAACAGGAAAAATGAATCATAAAACAATCAATCCGTAGAACACATAGACTCCCACACTAGACAGCCCACTCCCCATTCCCCACCTATATCTCCATAGATAATACACACCATTGAAATTTACTTTACAAAATCATATTGTCAAATCCCAACCATTTTCTGGAATATGTTGGTTCTATAGAATGACTGACAGGCATAACATTTTTTCAAGTATACTCTTCAGGCACATTTGTTTATAGGATAAAAATGGTGAGATTGGAGGTGGGGGAATATGTGGTACCACACCTACTTTAGTCCTGCGTTTGTTTTGCATGGTATTAAAACTACAGATAATTTTAATAATGATATTGAGGATTAAAAATGGGGGATTAAATAATGCCATAGGTATTGTGATATTAAGGGGATTAGGCTTCTCTAGATTAATTTTCTGCTTCATCCAACTGTAAAAAATAATTGCATCTTTTTATTTCATCCTAATCAAATATAATACCTCACTCTCTCTATCCAATCAATTTATCTCATCTATCAAATTGTTACTTAATATGAGAATAGCATATGCTGAACAAGGTGTAGCATCTGGCCATGATAAAGGGAAGTTGTGTCATACCTTTCTGCATTTGCAATCACAAATGCTTCCAAAGCCCATCTTGGATAGCTCAAGTTTGCTAGTTTCGTCACAAATTTACTCTCTCCAGTCTGAATTGAAATCAGAGCTAAAACTACTAGAATCAGCACCGCACACTATAGAAAGTGGAAGTATATTGTCAGCAAAAAATAAAAACTAATTTATGGAAACTCATATTGAAAAGCTGATGAGCTTTCAATGTGAAATGTTATTGCTCACCAGTTGGGCAGGACCAGGTCCAAGGAAGATGGACAGTGCATAACCTATGCCAGTAACACAGTACACGAGGCACAACAATACAATGTAATTATCAGCAAAAGAAGATCTGGGGTTGCTGATGGAATAGAACATTGAGAGATACACCACAGGCTTTATCACTGTATTAAAATGATCTATTGTTTCCTTGGAAAGAAAATGAGCCAGGCTGCTAATGCCAGAAGCACTCTCCCTCCAATATTGTAACTTGTCCAGAGAAAATGTTCGCAAAGCCGCAATTTTGCATAAAAGAGCTGAAATCAACAGTATGAGGCACAATAAGGAGGACAATCTTGTGCAAGTAGATGGTACTCACAGTTTGTTTCAGTGGAGAATGTTTTAAACATTTTTTTTGTTTTTCCTAGTATTTGGTATAATAGAAAACGGAAGTCAACAAAAACTGATTTTTGTGGTTAGTGGAAAACAAGTTTATTTGGGCAGAAAATGTTTTTCATTCCAAACTAAAGTCTTACCAATGATGCTACACTACCAACTCAATCACTGCCGCCGCTGCTGCTACCACCACCACTACCACAATTCCACCCCCACCCCCCTCCCCCCAACCACCACTATCACCACCTCTCATATAACTACTAGCACATTAGTTTTAAGATCACAATCAAACATAGAAAAACATTTTCAACAGCAAACATTTTCTGGTGGAGGTGGAGGTGATCCATTGGAAAATGTTTTCGGAAAAACAAATAGAGGGTATTAACAATGAGACTAATCAATATTTTCAACTCAAAATTCATTATCATTAGTTAGCCTAGCTATGTTCATTTTTTGCTACAATAGGAATGTTATGCATTCATCATCCGAAAAGTATTATAGAACAATTTAACTACAGAGGCAGAAAGAATCAATCAAAGTTTCTCTGATACTTCTGAACCTTTTTTCATCCACGTATATAATCAAAGCAAGTTGTTTTAGAAACTTTTCTGATGCAGTTTGTATAGGTATAACCAAGAGTGCAAATTTTGCAACTTACAGACAGCAATGATGGTATGAATATAACCAAATACCCCAAAATCTTCATCACCGGTTTTTGTAAGTGATCCTACGCAGGCACCAGCAAGTAACAAGATGAGAAGATCAACTGCTATTAGTCTAGCTTCTCGTAGTCGCTGCTTGCCAACCCTGAAGATATTGTGGGCATAAAGAACGTCAAGAAACAGGAAAAATGAATCATAAAACAATCAATCCGTAGAACACATAGACTCCCACACTAGACAGCCCACTCCCCATTCCCCACCTATATCTCCATAGATAATACACACCATTGAAATTTACTTTACAAAATCATATTGTCAAATCCCAACCATTTTCTGGAATATGTTGGTTCTATAGAATGACTGACAGGCATAACATTTTTTCAAGTATACTCTTCAGGCACATTTGTTTATAGGATAAAAATGGTGAGATTGGAGGTGGGGGAATATGTGGTACCACACCTATTTTAGTCCTGCGTTTGTTTTGCATGGTATTAAAACTACAGATAATTTTAATAATGATATTGAGGATTAAAAATGGGGGATTAAATAATGCCATAGGTATTGTGATATTAAGGGGATTAGGCTTCTCTAGATTAATTTTCTGCTTCATCCAACTGTAAAAAATAATTGCATCTTTTTATTTCATCCTAATCAAATATAATACCTCACTCTCTCTATCCAATCAATTTATCTCATCTATTAATGCCATGTTATTATTTATCCTTCATAATTCTATCCATAATCCTATCATATATCCAAATCACATGGTATAACTTATCCCTCATAATCCTCAATAATCCCATCCCATCAAATCTAATCCCATAAAAAATAATCCGACAATCAAACGTGGCCAGAAATTGCATGAGAAATTTTTTTGTATCATTTGACCCAACCTAGAAATTCAATCTGAGAAACATAAGTATAATATGTACTGTTTGAAGGAACCCACAAAAAGAGAAGTTGAAAAGAAATATAAAAATAGAAGAGATTCTTAAATATATACCTCCCAAGAAAGTATTTATATTGCATCAGAACACCTGGAGTTCTCCGATTGGACAAGTCCCTAGACCTCAAGATATTGTGCTGTATGATATCCCAGTGAAGCTCCAGAGTACATATCATATCCTTCCATATTTCTCCAGCAAGAGATTGTTCCTTATTTTCAGCATCAACAGAGCTTTTTTGATTGTCTAGATTTACTCCTGTGGATGACATAACAAGTCCAGCACAATCCTGCTGCATATCTGGGGGTACTGGATAACCCTTATGAAGCATCCATCTCATCGGAAGCTCTCTGTAATTTATGCTCAAACTTGTGATCGGCTTAACTATGTCCTCCAGAACGTCAATAAAATGGTCTGTAGGATTCATATGCTCTGGTACATTGATCCCAAGGCCTGCAAAATACTCTTCAACTTTGCTTACCGGTCCATGATACACAGTAAGGCCGCCTTTTAGAAGTATTAAATCATCAAACATCTTGAACAAGGTGTAGCTGAAACAAGAATTTACCAGTACCAAGTAAGATAAAAGAAGTAATTCCTCAAGTAGCTACAGTGACACAATACCCTAAATTTTCTAACGAGTAAATTGAACTTTCCTAGTTAGGATTGTGGCACCTGTAAACCATCTTGGTTGTTCAAGAGTCCACCATTTCAGCAATTTAAGTATTCTAGTAGATCTTCTTGTGGTTATAAAATCCATTTTAGTCCATGACATACTAATCTTGTTGCTATAAATAAAAAGATAATTTAGATGGCTTTCTTATTCCAAAAGAGTTAATTACACTAATGGTCCCCAAAGTATACGTTCTGTTACACTCTAGTCCCCAAACTTTTAATTATTTCGCTTTGGCCCCTAAGTTTGCAATCTATTACACTTTAATTCTTTATGTAAGAGCCGTTCAAAATCAGTAATGGGAGGAGGGGTATTTTTGAAATCTTACAAGAAACCTCAACAAAGTAATAATGGCCAAACACACACATGGTCTAAAAGTATGCATTTTGTAGCATTTTCGTTTATAAAATATGTATTTGGTTTTATTTAGTCTGTAAAGTATACATTTTTTTTTTTTTTTTTTTTTTGTTAATTTGTAATTTAGATTGAACTTTTTATATGGTGGAGATATATTTTACCGTTATTGATTTTGAACTATACTGACCTAGGGAAAACTTTAGGGACCAAAGTAAAACAATTAAAAGATTGGAGACTAAAGTGTAACATAACACATACTTTAGAGACCATTTATGTAATTAACCGAGAAAAAAAATGCTAGGAGGATGAACTTTGGTTGTCCTCATAAGTCCTATGAGCTTACCAAATTAAACAAAGTTTTGTTTCTCACTGAAGTGGGGTCGGTCACATGAATCATTTTTCACCACTTTGCTCTGTCAAGGGCTATATGCTCAATTAAGCATAATCATATTAGGATTTATATTCATTAGGGATCTGACTGGAATTTTTACGTGTTGGCTGCCAAGCTACTTAGCACCCTCCTTATCTGGGCTTGGGATCAGCTGTGTAAAAGATTAAACACGAAGCATGACACACAAGGAGTTTCCTATGAGCTTAATGCATGAAATAATTTCTTGAAGCCCGCAAGGTAATCCTTGTAATGACAAAGCTTTCAAATTGAACAATTAAAATGGTCCCAGTCTCCCAAGTTATGTGAGTAGATAACCAAATATAAACAGAAAGAGAATGAGATAACAGAATTCCATAATACGTATTGGGAAAGCAATTTTCACCTAGGTTGGTGGACAACCATGCAGATGTTGACCCCTTCAAGAGCTTCACGTCGAAGTGCTCTCAGAAGTAGCTGGGAAGTAGAACTATCCAAACCAGAAGTAGGTTCATCTAAGATCAAAAGTGATGGTTCCATTACCAACTCCAGGCCAACATTTACTCGCTTCCTTTCGCCTCCTGATATTCGTCGCTTCTCTACTGTTCCAACCAAGGAATCACGCACTGCTTGCAACCCCAACGACTCGATAACTCTTTCAACAATTAGAACCTTATCTGGCTTCGACAAGTCTGCAGATAGTCTTCAATGATTGGGAAAAAACAAGAGCAGTAAATAGAAAAGTATAGATGGTAGTGATTGCATTATGTATAACAAAATATATCTGAACAAGAACACAGGCAAACAAAAGGATAACAAGCAAGAACATTTTTATTAGCTAAATACTTTGTGAGTCCATATGAAACCCACAAGGGATGTTACAAATAAAATTAAAATTTCCAGATTTCTCACCAATTCAAAAGTCCAGATGGTGATTAGTTTGAATAGGCAAAAATTTTTGTACTCACAAATGTGAAGTAGAAATTAATCAGTGGCCAAGTATTGAAAATGACTTAAAAAGGATAAAAAAAAAAGGTGTCAATGTCCAAGAAACATCACTTTCCAACTTAAAATGAATCGATTTTGAACATTTCATAATAAATTACAGTTAGAAATTAGAATCTGTAAGAGAACTCAATCTGACATACCTGCACCTAGCACTGAACCAGAGATTCTCCTCCACTGTCAAATTTCCATGCACAATATCATCCTGTGGCACAAATCCAATGATTTTTCTGTATGAATGGATTGATTCAGGTTTTCCGTTGATAAGAATTAAACCAGTCATCTTGCATCCAACTGTTTTTCCCGCCAGAGCAGAAATGAGTGTTGTTTTCCCAGCTCCAGATGTGCCCATTACAGCAGTAATGTGGCCAGGCATTATTTTCCCAGTAACACACCTTAAAAGATGTTTGTTTTTTCTTTTCAAAGTAAGAGAAAGGTCTCTGAAGGAAACCTCAATCATGGGCCTTTTCCTGATTTCCTGACTAGTAGCCATTGAAATTAATCCTGAGAAGGTAAGGTTCTTATTCTGCTGCAGGTGCAGCAAAGCTTTCTCTTTCTCTAGTTGAGCATATGCATACTGGAAAATCTCACTGTGAGTACGAATTTGTTTTTCATTTTTCATTTTCCTGTCTGTATTTTTATCTCCAAGCTCTAAACTGAAAGCATTGCAACTACCAGGGTCATCTTCGACTGCATGGGAAGATTGCTCAGGCGAGTTCAAAGCAGTTATATACAAAGATGAATCTAGATCATCATCTGTCTTAGCTTTAGTTTGACTCAAGCTCTCAAGTGCCTGAGGATGTATCACAGTTTTTTTACAAGAAGCCAGAGATAATTGACTTGGTGATGCAATTTTGGGCTTCTTAGCAGCATTTTTAGCAGATTTGTACTTATCGCGTGCCTGTGCTTTCTCCCTCGCACTTCTAGCTGCTGCTTTCCTGGCTTTGGCATTTCTCATTTCCCGAATGGTGAGAACTTGGTCGTAACAGTTGTAAATAGTAAGCAGGAGAGTACTTAAAGCAGCCTGCATTACAAGTAATGGGCGTTAATATCTAAAATTAGCTTTGATAGATGAAAGAGATATACACATGGTAGGCAGGAATGTATTTACAGAAGATAACAAGACGCATCTTAGATAGACTTTCAGGAAAGGTTCTTCGATGGTTCTGGAATTAATTATAGTACTGGTAGACTTTCAGGAAAGGTTCTTCGATAAAATAGATGGTATTAAGACTTACTGCTAAATCCTATGGCTATTACCTCAAACTAACAAACCATATAATTATGAAAAGCAATAAAACCAAGGTTGTTAAAATCGGGATCTTATGTTAGATCGTTGGAAGTGTTTATAGGATCGGATCGTAAAATTGGATCAAGGATCGTAAGATTCTACCGAAAAAGACAAATTACTTAATAATTTAATTTAAATAAATATTTCTTAAAAAGTATACACAAAATGAGCCTATATTCTATTAAAAAGAAGTGAAGATATTGTGTAAAATATAATAATCTATGTAAAATGTACATATAATATTATATAATAGAAATTCGATGGTAAAATTTTTGTATTTCATCAAAAAAGAAGGTAAAGAAGAACAATTATATAACAAAATATTTTACAATCTACAATAATACATAAAAAGTAAAGAAAAATATTTAACAAAGTTGGATATTAAAATAGATTAAGAACTCAAAAGAGTTGCTTAATGGAATGATAAGATTTGTCGTTAGCATTCCTGGTGGAGCGGATTCAAGTCACAAAAATAATCTCTCCAAAAATTAGGATAAAGTTGCAATCATCTTACACTGCTTAGACTTTGCTAAAGCTGAGTTTGTTTTTCCGACCAGTTAATTTTCTAAAATTACCACAATATTTGAATGTTTGTTTCCTAATTTGTTTTTTCTTAGTCTATTTAATTTAATACTACTTAATTTTTATTATTTGGTATTTAGACAATAAAAATAAAATTTACAATAAAATATGTTAAACAATACAAAACAAGACTTGTAAATTGGATCGGATTCGGATCAGGATTCCACGATTCTATAGGATCCCATTACTAGGATCGAAAGATCCTACCTATAAGGAATTTTTTATATAATCCGGATCGATTGTACTCAAATGGATAGTAAGATCTGGATCGGGATTCTGATAACCATGAATAAAACTAGTGAAAAATGAGAGGGTAAACTACCAATAGGTCCTAATAGTTACATTTAATTCCCATAAAGTCTTATTAAAAATAAGTCATAGTAAAATCATTGTTAAAAAAAAAATTTTGTGATGATTTTTTGCATGTCGCTAAAAAATGACAATTAGTGAGTTTTTTGTCACGATTTTTATAAATTGTCGCTAAAACTTACAATTAGTGACATTTTTCTATGTTGAATTTGTTAAATTGTTGCTGAAAATTGAAATTTAATGAGGTTTTTTTGTGATGATTTTTTTAAACTGATTTTTGTGACAATTTTTAAACTGTCACTAAAAATTAACAATTAGTGACTTTTTTAATAGTATTTGATGAAAAACGTCATTATTTATCACAGGACCTATTAGATAATAAGTTTACCTATTAAGACCTACACATAAATCTCCCATTACTTTGCTACTACGGAAATTTTCTATAAAAACAATTGCAAGCCAAAATATATGTATTTTTTGTCCTCTTTAAGAAACCGAAATTATTTGTGATGTGTACCTAGTGTTGGACACAGACAACATATCAAGTTAATGGTTGGAGTGTATAGAACAACTTACTATTAGTATAATGCCATATGCATGAATATCCTGATTCGCAGTATTGGGATCACATGAAGACAATTTGAAGCACCCTACAAGTTTATCATTAAGAGTCAGACAGCTTGGAACCAGCAGTAGAGGGTTGATAAAAAATCTAGGCCGTAGGGAAATGATTGTATGGATTATACAATATGTCTAGCAATAACTCGTACTTCAGCAAGGAACTTACGTTTCTCAGAAATAGAACCCTTCCTGCAGTAATGCCTACATTGCAAAAGAATAGAAAATTCAAAATTGACAAAGGGTGGCAAGCAACAATTATATAAATGTCAACCAGTCAAATAAACAAAGAGGGAGAGACACCGCGTTTCACTCTATCAACATCTAATAATTTTGATGTCCTTGAATCATGTGATATGGGAGAGTTGGGGAATGGAGAATTAAATCAAGAGTTGTTGTGTCAAACGAAGAGCCTAAAAAGTAGAGGGAGTCCATCTCCAAGTGATCCTATTAATGGGGAGACTACAAAGGAAGATAACAGAAGAAAACTCAAAGCGAAACTTCAATACTTGAAGAGTGCTAGAGGGAAATTTTGAATCATTTGTTGTGTATGTTGTGTTTGTCGTCTATAGGCTTAGTTTGTTTCTTTTGAGGGAGTAGTTTGTTTTTGTTTATGTTTATTCTCCCTACAAAAGGTGTGTATTGAACTTCATTGTACATCTTTCTTTTTTGGTTATAATATGACTTGCTTATCCAAAAAAACAAGTCAAATATGTTGGGCACAAATCATATCCTAATATATCTACATTGTTTGGTCTAAACATGGTATAACAATGACCCATGAAGCACATACGCCTTTCTAGAGGTCACGTAGTAGTGTCCGAAACATGTTGGACACGGACATGCGGAGGACGAGTTGGACACGCTTGAGGAAATGTCGCATTTTTTTTTCAATTGGACACACTAGTAACATAGTGGGAACACGTGGTATCCCATTTTCTAATTTATTTTTTGGGGAAATTACCCATAGGTCCCATGTAGAACATGTGGACACCATTTAATCCCATAACTTTTTGGGTACACCCAAAAGTCCTTTCCTCCATCTCTCTGGTTTTTTCCTCCCTTTTTACGTTTTCTTCTTTCTTTTTTTTTCTACATTTTTCTCTCATCGTCTTCGTCATAGACGATGGTGCAAGTGCTCATGTCTTTTTCCATTAATCGGGGTTCACTGATAACCGCCAACCATCGAAATCAACTCGTGATTTCACTCTCACCGACGGCGAAGATATATATTTCCGACGAAGAAGATGAGTGGATCTACTTAGATCTGATGTAGATTTACTCAGATCTATCAGATCTGAGTAGATCTACATCAGATTTGGCTAGATCTAAAGAAAAAATAGTTGTCGGAGTATAATCCTCTCTCTACATCCGCCTTTCTCCTTCGATCTCTTTTTTTTTTCTCTGCTATACACTTCTGTTTTTCTGTTCTAATAGAGAAAATTTTCGAATTCTGAATAAGTAGTTTTCGAGTTTTAGTTACAGGCGGTGAAAACTGTAAAATTTTGCAGTTTCAAAATTTTTTTTTGGTGCTGGAATGAATCATGGTTTAAAACTGTAAAATTTTGCAGTTTTATAACATTCTTTAGAACTGTAAAATTTTACAGTTTCATAACATATTTTTAATTTTTTTTTTCCCGGCAATATTCTAGACATTCCGGTGAGTCTTCGGCGACCGTTAAATGGAAGTCCGACGGTAGTAAGATGTGAACAGTGTCCGTAAATTAAAAAAAAAAAAAATTTTTTGGTAGCAATTAAAAATGTATTGGACTAATTGGTGCAAGTGTTTTGTTTTGGGATTAGCTGGATCTTGAACTTGGTACATGGGACTTACCAGTAAGTTCCTCTTATTTTTTTACTGAAGTAGCATGCTCAAGATTGATGAATTTGATGAGAATAAATATTTGACATAAAAATAAATATATAATATAAAAATATAAAAATCTATGGTAGTGTTTAGTACAGTTTTAGAATTAAGATTTGCAAATATAGTTGTATTTTGAGTTTGTTAATTTTGAAATTATGATTTGAGTATAGAAAATTTGTTTGGTTGTGAGTTTTGAAAAGAATTTTGAATTAAGTTTGAAATGAATGATGTGACATATAATATTTGATTCAAAAATTTACAACTCATAATTAAACATACAATTCAAAATTCTATTTAAAACTCATAAAAAAAAATTAAAAAATTAAACAATATTTTTTATTTAAAATATAAAAATAACAGGTGTAAAAAAAAAAAAACCGAACACTGTTCAGGTCAACCAGACGGAGGTCTGGGAGGACGACCGGATTAGCCAAATTTTCACGCTAAATAAGGAGTATTCAAAAGTGAGTGTGGAATTATAATTTGAAAGCGCAAAACAAACAATACACTCTCGAAATGTGTTTGAACACCTTTCTAAACACAGCCATGTTTTGCACATGTTCTCTGTGTCTTGTGCTGCAACTTTTTAAAAATTTGCGTCCCCGTGCTCCTTAGGCAATAACTCGAGGTAGCAACAAAAGAAAGAAACTAAAAAACTGTAAAGATGTGGATAAGAAACAATACCCACTACTGCAAGAAGTTTTTTGGATATTACTCGGACAATATGATCCTGCCGAACAGAATACTTCACTACTGCTACCAACATCTGCCCATATATTAGCTCCACCACAAGTATGATTTGGCCGTCCGGGTGGCAGTTGGTAGCGGTATCTGCACACAGAAACCTATCAATTAATATTTTGTGAACACCATAGGTCATTGCATAACAAAGATGAAGTCAATCAATAACTATAAATATCAATTTACGGTTCACATATGCCGGTAGTTTTGTTGAGAGTCGCAAGCGGGCAATAGGAACCCAATGGGCAAGCTTCAAATACAAACAAACAAAACAAAAATCATCCAAATTACTGACATGAAAACAAATAAAGTTGCTTCTAGTCAGTAAAGAATGAAGTAATTATAGGAAAATACTTACGTATCATGCAAGCAAAACCATGAGGACAGAAAAAACCTTCACAACAAGCCTGACAGTCAAGAGTTCTAGCAGGTATGTCCTTCGAATAACTGTGCCCAAACTCCACATTTGAGCCAGCACTACATGCCCAACCTGGCTCGCAACCGGCAAACCAAGATGTTCGATTGCAGTTCTTGTTAAGCTTTAGATAATTGGTGCTATCTGATTCCCTTTTAAATAAACTCATGAAGTATAACTTTACTTCTGCTGGTGTACACACATGCCGCAAAATATCTGCTGTCAAACAAATTGCTACCATCATTAGATGTGAGTGAATATATAACTATGATGGAATTGGAATGAAAATATCTCCATTTATTTGATGTTTTCCCAGCAGCGAAACTAAATTCCAGATGAAACCCACTTCATACCGTTACTTTTCAGAGCACAAGAAGTCAGGAAGGTCAAATTAGAAGAAAAATTGAACGTTTGGTCCCAATCAAAAACCCTGAAAAGATAAAATCCGAAAGTGTTAAGTAACTGAACTAACATATACAAATTAGAAGTGTACATGGATCGGATTTGATCAGGTTTTAGAGTAAATCAGGAACCGAACCGATTCCTACGATTCCAGCAAAAAATGAAACTGGAATCAAACTGTTAAACCTATGGAAACGGATGATAACCGACTTATAAAAACCGATTTGGTTCGGTTCAGTTCAGTTTTGAGGTATGATATGTATTTTATGTTAGTTAACAAACTAATAATAATTAATTTGGTTAAGTTGCTTAGAATTTATCAATTCCACAATAAAAACGAGTGTTCAAATCTTATAACTATTAGCTTGTTTAAGTTGCTTAGAATTTATCAATTCCCCAATAAAAACTAGTGTTCAAATCTTATAATTATTAGCTTGTTTAAGTTGTTTAGAATTTATCAATTCCCAATAAAAACTAGTGTTCAAATCTTATAATTATTAGCTTGTTTAAGTTGCTTAGAATTTATCAATTTTATCATGAAAATGAAAACTAATGTTCAACCCTTATAAGAAACTTTTTATAAAGTTTTAAAACCGAAATAATTTTCAAAAACAGAACAAAAAATGAAACTAATAAAAATCAAACCAAACGCGCAAAGTGGACCAATTTACCGGTTCCACTGGTATTTTTAACACCCCTAATAGAAACCACAATAATAATTTGACTATCCCTGTATTTTCTCAGGAACCAAATAGGGGATAATACTATTTGGTTTGAGTTTTTTGAATTAAGTTTTTTGAAAATTGAGTTTTTTATTTTCGTATTTTTTTTATTTTTAGTGAATATTTTTAAAATTTTAAACATTTTTTTTTTACGTTTTTAGATGCACCTTACTTAGATGTATTTAAAAAGTAAAAAATTTGTGAAAAAATATTTTTAAAAATTAATAAATACATAAAAATACAAAAAAATGTACTGAATTCTCGTATTTTTTTTTTTGTGTTTTTGGTATTTAGTGAATTTTAAAAGGTTTTTTTCAATTTTTTTTTACTTTTTAGATATATTTATGTTAAGTATGTCTAAAAATTAAAAAAATTGCTTAAAATATTTAAAAAATTCAATAAAAATAAAAAAATACGAAAAATAAGAAAATATAATTTTCTAAAAAGTGTTTTTAAAAAATAATAACCAAGCATGGTGAATAGGAACAATAACTTACGGATCCCTGATGCAGAAGCTAGCAGTGTCGGCGATATCGTTTCTGAGTAGCGAGAAAGTGATATTCGAGAGCTGATTGTAGAAAATTTGAGCGTGCAACGGACCAAACAAATCGGTGAAGTTGTTGTGGCACTGTACAGAACTGAACAACAACAACACAACAAAGGCAGATACGCATTGGGTTCTTCTCATAATCATATTTAGAAGAGAGAAATCGTCCAACACTTGGTGTGCGAGAATGTGAAGGCTGAAGAAACAGAGGTAGATGTTGCCAAGCCATTGAATTTGAACGATGTTGAAGAAGACGTAGAGGTAGTTGGTGGGTGGGACCATGAGGTGAGAGAGAGTAGCCCTAAATCGTAACGACTTGCTGGGACGACGGTTACAATGCGCGCCAAAAACACGAGTGAATTTGCTTCGTGTTTTGCGTGCAAAACAGAGAAAAGCAATGGTGATTTTTACCAGATTGTGAATTCAACTCTTCTTCTTGTCGCGGACGACTGCACTTTTTGTTCTCCACAGTGTCCATCTGATGTGTCATAATCATTAATAATTTTCATACACAACATTAATAGTACGTGGGTCGCATGTGGATCTCACCCGTCATTTGGGTCTTATGTGGATCTCATACATATTTGATAAAAAATTTGATAAAATTTATAGTATTTTTGAAATTATATTTCAATAGTGTTACATATATTAATTGATATACTAAGTAGTATATTAATATATATTATGATATTATTATTGACTCCACATATTATAAAAATTATAAATATTCAAAACCTTTAAAATTATATTATATCATCTGTTCGTACACTAATTAGTATACCAATTGATACATATTACATTATTCATTATATTTTGGAACGTACAAGACAATCCAATCTGGCCCATTGAGCCTACATTTTGGGTCCTGTTTTGATGATCTAAATTATTCACATCTTAAGATTTGTTAAGTATATCATCATGCAAAAAATGAAATCAATCAGATAACAATAACACCGGACTGGAGAGAAGTCAATCCCTTATACTTTTTATCCATTAATGTTTGGTTATTTTCTTACTTTGATTCTTGAAGGGGAAAAAAAAATCTCATTTTAATTCTCATATGTTTTAAGTTTTTTTCAATTTACTTTAAAATTAACTTATATTTAAAATTAAACAACAAATTACAACATGGTATGAAAAATATATTATTATATTAAGGTTTAGGTTTATAGAAGAGATGTGAGTTATATATAATAAAACATTTTTAAATTATGTGGCTATTAATGTGTCATTTTTATCTAATTTTGGACATAAGCCAGATTTTGAAGTAAATTGGAAAAAAATTAAAATGTAAAAAGTCAAAGTGAGAAAAGTAAATTTTTAAGAGCTGAAAAAATGGCTAAATGTCACTACAGAAAAAAGCACATTTGGCGACTAAATTTCCCGACTAAAAAAAATTTGGTCGGTGAAAGTATAGCTTTTGGCGACTAAAAAAGCATTAGTAGCCAAAAGTAAAGATTTTTGGCGACTAAAAAAATTTAGTAGCCAAAAGTATAGTAATTGGCGACTAAAAATCTGTTTGGTCGCCGATATATGGCTTTTACCTACTAGAAAAATTTTAGTAGCCAAAAGTTAGGCCTTTTGGCGACTAAAAAAAATTAGTAGCAAAAAGTGAGGCATTCAGCGACTAAATTGATGTTTGGTGGCCAAAAGTGAGACTTTTACCGACTAAAAAAATTTTGGTAGCCAAAAGTTAGGTCCTTTGGCGACTAAAAAAATCTAGTAGCTAAAAGTGAGGCCTTTACCGACTAAAAAATTTTTAGTAGCCAAAAGTGAGGGTTTTTGGCGACTAAAAATAATTTAGTAGCCAAAAGTGAGGCATTCGGCGACTAAAAAGAAGTTTAGTTGCCAAAAGTAGTAATTTTAGAGCGGGAATTTTATTTTTAACGACTAAAAAATTATTAGTAACCAAAAGTATAGAATTGATGACTAAAATTATGTATAGTCGCCAAAAGTGGTCTCTTTCTTTCTCTAATAAATAATTTATTTTTACATAAATTATGTTCAATAAAAAATAATTATCTTTATATATATACTTTTATATTAATACGAGTATATGTACTATATAAATAATATATGTTGCATATATAATCATATGGTGTTATAGAGGCGTAGTGGAAAGAGGGTGTTGTAAAAGGTTTATAATGTGGGAGGTTGATGGTTCGAATCTCTACAAGAGTAGAGTGTAAATTTTTTTTTCACGAAATCACTTTTGGCGACTAAAAGGTTTGGTCGCCGATTTCTTGAGTATTGGCGACTAAAACATTGGTCGGTAAATGTATAATTTCAAAAAAATATAATTGACTATTGGCTACCAATAATTTATTAGCCAAACATTGGCCCTTTGCCGACCAACTAAAAAGTAGGTTTTGCCAACTAAATAAAATAATAGCCAAATGTTTCACTTTCAGCGACCAAACACATGTTTAGTCGCTAAAACATTCGTCGACATGGTTTAGGTGACTAAGTTGGCGACAAAAAAAATTAGTCGCTAATTGGTTTTGGCGACTAAAAAAGTGATCTTTGGCGACTAATATTTTGGTCGGCGAAACTGTTATTTCTTGTAGTGTGTAAAGGGATACTAAAAAAACAAATTGAGCTAGCTCCATTCCAATTATTGAACTGGATGGTGTTGTTCACGTCATTGAAGCTCTCTGCATGTTTTATTTTGATTATTTGGGCCATTCGTTTTTTAGGTTAGTTTATGTAAATTATTCACAGAAAAATAAGAAAGATCCGACATAATTGTATAAAATAAATGACATGAAAGATTTGAAAATAAACCTTACGTTTTTTGATAAATATATGTGATAAAATTATGTAGTTATATATCGGATTAACTTGATTTTGTGTGTAGATGATCTATGAATGAATGGCTCAAATGATTGAAACAAGACCCACAGTAGGTCTCACAGACCCAAATAGCATTGTCCAAACCCGAATAGCATTGTCCAATTCAATATAACCTATTTTCAAAAATTAAGTGTGATGCACAACTCACTAATTTTAAATTTATACCATACATTTAGAACGATTTAGAATAAATTTTTATAGTTTATCACATTTTTTTCCAATAAATATTTTTTTATCAATTTTTTTTACTAACTTGTGGCATTTATCATATATTATTGAGTTGAACTTATTTAAAATTTTATTATTATATGTTACAATAACAAATAATAAAAAAAATATTATAATTTGTTAATTTCAACGATGTTTTCTCACACATATATATATATATATATATATACTAGCGTATGCGCGTACCTGAAGGTACGGTGTAAATAATGTTAGGATTAGAATATAATTGTAATCCCAACACTATTTAAATTTATTTTTTAATTTGATAAAATCACAAATTTATTATAAAATTTTGGAAATCTCACAAAACTCCTCATGAAAACTATCTTTTGCATATATAATATATAGCTAGATATGCTTGGCATACATACAATTTCCACAGACATACATATAATATTATTTTTGCTTATATAATTATATGAAAATTGTATGTATGCCCATAATGTCCTAGTATATTACAGGTATACATACATTCTATGAAAATATGTGTAACATATATTAAACGAAAAGGAGAAAATAAACAAATAAACAAGGGCAAATTACATTAACAGTCCTTATAGTTTGGGACTCGTGTCATTTTGATTCCTGACTTTTTAATTGTGACACATTTGACCCTGAATTTTGAATTTTGTTCCAAATAAAGACAATTGAAGACACCATTGTTTAATTTTAAGGGCAAAATCGTCAATTTAATAAAATATAAACTAATTTGACAAAAATAAATGTCAAAAAAATATTTTTAATTTTTTAAAAATTATTTTATCCACCAATGAAAAAATTATGTAAAATTGATAAAAATTACATGATTAATTTTTAAAAATTAATTTTACGTGATCATCATCCAAACACATAATAAAAATTAATTTGGTAAAATAAATAAATAAATGTCTAAAAGATGTATCAATTTTACGTAATTTTATTTTTAATAGGTAGAAATAATTTTTTAAAATTCAAAAATATTTGTTTGACATTTATTTTTGTCAAATTAATTTATATTTTATCAAATTGATAATTTTACCCTTGAAAAATCTAATGATATCTTCAATTGTCCTTATTTGGAACAAGATTCAAAATTCAGGGTCAAATGTGTCGCAATTGAAAAGTCGGGACCAAAGTGACACAAGCCCCAAACTATAGGGACTATTAGTGTAATTCACCCAATAAACAAATAGAGAGAAAAATAAAAACATGAGAAAATAAAAATAAATAAAAATAAAATAGAGAGAAAGGTGGGATCATGGGATCATGGAAGGATGAGTGAGAAAATGAAAAAGCACAAGAGAGAAAAGCAGGGAAGTATAAAATGTATATATGGGATATTTTTTAAGAAAATATATCTCAGCCATTGTTTTATAATTTGAACAGATTTGAGCCATCCAAATGTCCTAATAGGACAAAAATATGTTGAAGACTCAAAAATCGTCCTGCTTTATTAAAATATGTTGAAGATTCATATAAGGTCTAAATTTATGAAGTCTATCAGGTATTCAATATATTTAAAAATAATAATTAATTGTTTAAATTCATTTAATTTGTGGACTATAAAATTCATTAATTTAATTTCTACTATACACAGTAAAATCTGGCTTCTAATTCTGGGATTGTAGACATTTCCATGTAATATGAATAAAAATAAGTGAAAAAAAAAGAGAAAATAAAAAAATAAAAAAAAACAAATAGAGAGAAAATAAAAATGGGAGAAAATAAAAAAATAAAATAAAAGAGAGAGGAATGTGGGATCATGGGATCATGGAAGGATGGGTGAGAAAAGGAAAAAGTAAGAGAGAGAAATGGGAAAATAGAAAATGTACATGTAGGATATTTTTTTCAAAATATAACTCAGTCATTGTTTTATAATTTGAATAGATCTAAACAATCCAAATGTCCTAGTAGGATAAATGCGTGTAGGACACATTCAAAAACCATCCTGCTTTATTATATCGATATGGAAATTGTATGTATGCCCATAATGTCCTGGTGTATTATGGGCATACTTCCATTCTACGAAAATATGTGTAAAATAAGTGAACAAAAATAAATATATATATATATATATATATACAAATAGAGAGAAAAATAAAAATGAGAGAAAATAAAAAAATAAAAATAAAAGAGAGGAAGTTGGATTTATGGGATCATAGAAAGATGAGTGAGAAAAGGAAAAAGTAAGAGGGAGAAGTGGGAAAATAAAAAATGTACATGTAGGATATTTTTTGAAAAATATATCTCAGCCGTTGTTTTATAATTTGAATAAGTCTAAGCCATCCAAACGTCCTAGTAGGACAAATTCAAAAACCATCTTACTTTATTATATAGATGTTGAAGATTCATGTAATGTCTAAATTTATGAAGTCTATCAGGTATTCAATATATTTAAAAATAATAATTAATTGCTCAAATTCATTTAATTTGTGGACTACAAAATTCATTAATTTAATTTCCACTACATACAGTAATATCTGGCTCCTAATTCTGGAATCGTAGACTTTTTCATATAATATGAATAAAATAAGTGAACAAAAATGAGAAAATAAAAAAATAAAAAAAACAAATAGAGAGAAAGATAAAAATGGGAGAAAATAAAAAAAAAAAAGAAGAGAGAGGAAGGTGGGATCATGGGATCATGGAAGGATCAGTGAGAAAAGAAAAAAGTAAGAGAGAGAAGCGGGAAAATAGAAAATGTACATGTAGGATATTTTTTAGAAAATATATCTCAGCCGTTGTTTTATAATTTGCATAGATCTAAGCCGTCCAAATGTCCTACTAGGACAAATGTGTGTAAGACATATTCAAAAACAATCATGCTTTATTATATAGATGTTGAAGATTCATATGAGGTCTAAATTTATGAAATCTATCAGGTAATCAATATATTTAAAAATAATAATTAATTGTTCAAATTCATTTAATCTGTGGACTATAAAATTTGTTAATTTAATCTCCATTACACAAAAATATCTAACTCCTAATTCTGGGATCGCTGACTTTTTCATATAATATAAATAAAAATAAGTGAATAAAAAGAGAAAAAAATACAAATAGAGAGAAAAATAAAAGTGGGAGAAAATAAATAAAAAAGAGAGAGAGAGAGGAATGTGGGTTTATGGGATCATAGAATGATGGATGAGAAAAGGAAAAAGTAAGAGAGAGAAATGAGAAAATATAAAATATACATGTAGGATATTTTTTGAAAAATATATCTTGTTTTATAATTTGAATAGATGTAAGCCATCCAAATGTCCTAGTAGGACAAATGTGTGTAAGACAAATTCAAAAATTATCATACTTTATTATATAGATGTCTATATAAATTTAGGTTAGTTTGCAAACATCAAATAGTGGTAATTTTGCGTCACACTGAATTACCGAACAAATCGCAAGAAAATATTATTGGTGTGGCTAATTATTAAACATTTTCATTCACTCATATTATATTAACTGTTATTTTTCTGTAAATTTATTATAAAATTAAATTACAAAATTCATCAATTTTTTTTTTTAATTTTCTCATATTGTTATTATTTGTGTATTCAAGTATGTTTATTACGTTAATGTATGCATTCTTAATATTTTATGTAATTTAATTCTTAACAACTTTAATAATGAACAATTAGATATATTGTTTTAAAAGAGTAATTATTTAGCGGGTATAAGTACCCTATGCATTTATTTGGCATGTTGAGATTTTTAGTTATTTTAGTCACAAAAAGATAAAATAAATTTTTTAACATAATAAGACAAAACTTCACATCTAAATCATAATCATTTCATTTTTTCTCTCACAAAAATTAAAAAAATTATCACAAACGAAACTTTTTAACCCACACTAAAATAACTAAAAAATTAAAAAGCTAACTCATATCTCATGCCAACCCTATCAACCAACCCCATGTGTCTCCTCTAGGCATACATGGCCTCTTATTATTGACGAAGGCTCATCATGTTTTTGTCTCATTTAATAATTTTTATTTCAAAATATAAATGTAAAAGACAAAATCATAAGGTTCTAGATATTTAAAATTTTTGCTTAGAAAAATAATTAAAATAAATATTATGTTGTTGAGATCTATTCAAAGGGGTGTTTGATAACGGCACTGGAAATTGAATGTATTAAGTGATAATCAATTAAGTCTGTTTATTAACTATAATTGATATCACTTAAAAATTTAAGTATCTTTTAAAATATAGGTTAAAATTTAAGAAAATTTGAAGTCATATGAAACTTACTTAATTATGTTTGAATTTATAAATATTAAATTTAAGTATCAGTATACACTATTATAAATTCACCACCAACATACCACCAACCATACCCACATACGGCTCTGACCGACCACCAACGACGATCACTACCGCTACCTACACTACTACTACCACCACACTACCATCGCTATCGCTACCACCACCAACCACCACCACCACATATAAAAATTAAAATATAATAATTTAAAAATAATAAATTTCAAATTTAATCCTATACGTATCAAACAATTTATTTTAGCTTAGCGCTTAATTTTTATTATAATTTTTTTAAACTTCATATTCAGCATTTAGTTTTCAATACTTAATTTTTCAATTTTATCAAATAGCACCAAAGTGGAGTCTTATAATATATAAGAATTGAATCTGGATTATACATCATAATTCGAGATAAATTTCTTGACATTTTTTTTTTTTTTTGAAATTTTTATCTTTCCTACAAAGTTAATAAAATATTGGGTAAGCAAAGTGAGGCTTAAATTTATATTTTTTAAGGTGCCCCTGATCACAATTTTTTTTTATTAATTTATCACGCCTAGTTAAATTCAGCCAATTGATTAGAGTGAACAAGTATATATATATACCTAAAGAATAAATAAAGTCATATTTTAACGTGTGTAGTAAAATAAAACGTTTAATTGTTTATTAATTTATCACTGCCTAGTTAGATTCATATAATTGATTATGAGTTTAGCATTTAATTGATTATGATTTTAGAAACAAATATATATATATATATATATATAAGAAATAAATAAAGTCATATTTTAGCTTTTGTGTGTGGTGGAATAAAACGTTGTAATTATTTAAATATCAAACTTAAATCATATATACAAGGGTTTAGTTCCAATGTATAAAAATATTTTAAGATAAATTATGCAAATAGTTTCTGTAATTTATCTGTTTTTTTATTTTAGTCCCCGTTGTTTTAATTTGATCAATTATACCTCTTAATTTTACGAATTGTGTCATATTAGTCCAATAAATGACATCAGTTAAGTTTGATGGACGAAAAATACAATGATGTTTCAATTTAGTCCCTGTAGTTTATAGAATTTGTAAATTTAATCCCTGTAGTTTATAGGAAAGTCAAAACAACAGGGACTAAATTGACACATCATGTAAATTAAAGGGACCAATTTGAATAAGAATTTTCTCAAATATGACTCAGATCCAGCTTGTGTGTTGTGAGTTTGTATATAATATGCATTTTGACCCTTTATTTATGTTTTTGGACAAATTTATGGAGAAGAAATTTGAATTGATAGCACCACTAAAATCTAACGGGCTTAAGTGTGCCTAATGTGAGAATATTTGGGTGCAAATCCAATGATATAATAGGATTTATTATTTTAATCTTAAATTTTTATTTAACATATAAGAATGTGAAATAATGTTAGCTGTCATCTTGTGAACTCCAATGTTCGGATTTAAGATTTTGTATATATTTTTTTTAAAAAGAAAAGTAAATATAAATGAAATATATGTTAAGAAACATCATAATAAATAGTGTTGACAGTGAGTTATATTTTTTATTTTTTAAGTTGAAATCATAAAAAAATGAATTTATAATTTTTTTCCTTCATAGGTTTTTTATGTAATTAATTAATATAAAATTAAAGCTTTTTTATATTTTAATTTACAAAACGTGGAGTTTGATTAGAATTCATGGTCTCAAGCTAAGCTTGAAAAGTATACAAATTGAAAGAGAAACAAATTAAAATGAATGATTTATTTAAAAAAGAATAATAATTATTGTTCATTTTTTTAGAAACAAAAAAATAAAAATATTACAATTATCGGATTGATTTACTTTTTTGTGTGAATAAAACACACAAAGAGTTCTAAAAATTAACAATTCGAATTATCAAAATAGGCTCGAACAATACCTCTCGAATTATCAAAATAGACTCCAACAATACCTCTCCAAGAGAGAGTTCTCTCCAGGTGATTTATGAGAAACTTACTGAAAAGTCTTATTAAGAAGATGGATATACCACTAAATTTTTCTAACTTTTTGGTACATCAAAAAGTCTTATTCACTTTAAATTATTGTTATAAAATCTTATATTTTATTTTTTTTAGTGGCTTTTTTATAAAAAAAAAATGTCATTAATTTTAGCTTTTAGTGACAATTGAAAAATTTACCATAGAAAAACGGTATTAATTATCATTTTTTAGTGATAGATTTAAGAAATCATTACTAGAAAAATGTCACTAACTGTGAGATTTTTTTGAACTATACAAACACTTGTGAGACTTAATGGTCGACAGGTTTGAAATTATTAGGCAAACTATCAATAGGTCCTAATAGTTAGATAATTCTCATAAGGTCTTATTGAAAACAAGTTCTACTAAAATGATCACTAAACATAATTTTTTGTAACGATTTTTTACATATGTCGCTAAAAATTGACAATTAGTGATATTTTCCTGTGACGAATTTTTTAAACTATCGTTGAAAGTTTAAAATTAGTTACCTTTTTTTGTGTCGATTTTTTTAAATTATTGCTAAAACATATAATTATTGACAATTTTTGTAACAAAATTTTCAAACTGTCACTAAAAGTTAACAATTCCTGATGGTTTTTAATAGTGTTTGATAAAAAATATTATTAATTATCATAGGACCTATTAGATAACAAGTCAACCTATTAGGATCTACACCCTTAATTATTACCCAATGATTTTTACATCAAAAGTGTTAGAGATCCAAAAAGTTCTACCAAATGTTTAACATGAGTGTGAGACCCACGCTATAGGTCCCACACCAATGTGAGATATTTTGTAAAAATTTTGATTAAACTTTTGGGGTCTCTAGCATTACTCTTTTTACATAATATAGTCAAATCAAACAAAACTAGACTGAACTTCAATTACTATTCTTAAGTTGAGCAATGATAGAAAGCTCTAAAATGCACTCTACTGAGGTGGAAGTGGAAAAAAAAAAAGATAAAAAAACTAACACACACATCACATCATAGTAGGGTCCAGCTCATTAGAGCTATTTTAGAGGTCTAAAACATTTTCTTTTTACAAAAATGCTAGGGAGCCCAAAAATTTTACTAAATGTCTCACATGGGTGTAGGACCCACATTATATGGGTCTCACACCCATGTGAGACCTTTGATAAAACTTGTAGTAGAATTTTTAAAATTTCTAACATTACTTATTCTTTAAAGTTCGACCTAAATAAGTGTATTTTTTGTCTTTTTACGAAAAGATATGCAGAAAAGTAGAGAGGTGATGTGATGGAAAAAAAATAAAAAGATGGATTATTTTAGAGTTGCCAAACTTGACCTTAATACATGGACTTAAAAATCCAACCCAACCCAAATGAATGGGCTAAATATTACAAAGCCTAGGCTATTTAAGAAAAAAACAAGCCGAGTTAAATGGGTTGGATAGGTCATCGAGTTGGTAACTCATTCTTCTAAAGTTTTAGGATAAATTATAAATACATCTATGATATTTGATTAAAATATGAAAGGTAATTTTATTTACACACCACAAAAACTTTCAATACACTAGAGGTGTTCGCAGTTCGGTTGCGGCCGGAAAACCTCCAATCCGCCATCTATCCGTTCGATTTGCGGATTGAAAAAAATCAATCCACATCCATCCGCTGGATTGACGGATGCAGATTGAGCGGATTTGTGAATTGACAGATGGATGCGAATCGGTTTAGCGGTTTAAATTTTTGCAAATTTTGAACAAAATACAACTTGTCAACATTTTTTTTAATTTTTTATAACAATCCAATTCAACATAATCAAAAGATTATCAAGTAAATTGTCAAATACCAATTATAAATACGTATTGAATTTAAAAACTATTTAATTTATTTTTAAAAAAATGACAAAATTAAGCCTTATATTTTTTACATAAAAATACCAAATATCAATACTTGTCATTTGATAATCAAAAGATTATCAAGTAAATTGTCAAATACCAATTATAAATACGTATTGAATTTAAAAACTATTTAATTTATTTTTTTAAAATGACAAAATTAAGCCTTATATTTTTCGCATAAAAATACCAAACAGTATATCTATTTTTTGAACAAAATACAACTATCAATATCAATATCTATTTTTTGAACAAAATATCAATATTTGTCAATACTTGTCATTTGATAAAAGGATTCCCATATTGAAAACACAACAGTATATCTATTTTTTTTTAATTGAAAATATAAATAGAATATCTAAACAAATTAAAAATACAAAATTTTACAAATTACTAGGCGTGCTCACGATTTGGCGGTTCGGTTACGGCCAAAGAAATCTCAAATCCGCCATTCGTCCAAAATTAGGCAGATTGAAAAAAATAAATCCGCAACCATCCGCCGTCATTACACATCTATCAAAAATGCGGCGGATCGGTTTGATTCGATTGGTTTAGGCAGATCAGAATATCGGCTGCTCACTCTTACAACACACACTATTTTCTCAATACACACCATACATATTTTCAATTCTTTAATTTTTTTCTCACTTTACACCACCAATTTTCAAAAAATCCTAAATTGCCCCTATCTTCTTCAACTCTTTATTCCAAACCCTAACCTAACCCTAACCTAACCCTAACCACTGTCAACGCTAGCCGCTGTTTTCTTTCTCACCTTCTCATCGCAACACTCCTCCAACCCAGATTTAGACCCATTGTTGCTCCTCATTCTCTCCATTTTTTATATTTTTCTTATTCTTCTTGCAACCCACCGCTGCTGCCATCATCTTCCACCATCACCGCCAGATTGCGAATCATTCTTTGAAAACCCTAGATCTAGGGTGAGGGTTTCGAGATCATCTGCAAAGCACACACACACACACACACAGAGAGCGAATGAAGACGAGAAATAGAAGGTAAGTCGTTAGACTGCAGCGCTGCTCATGTGATGAAAATGAAGAAGGTCGTCGGGATGTGGCGACACTGCTGTACGATATCTTTCTCTCAATTGTTTTGTGGAGAAAGAAGGTGGTTGGAGAAGGCGATGAAACTGATAGATGGTGTTGCCGGCGTTGGTGCTAGCACTGGCTCGGGTTTGAAGTGAAAAAAAATTTGTGTAATGAGAAGTAGGGTTTGAAATTTTTGTCTAAAAATGTAATTTAACTTAGGAATAAAATTATAATAAAAAAAAATTGAGAAATGGTGGGTACTGAGCAAATGTGTGGTGTGTAAATAGAATCACCCAAATACGAATCATCCCATGTAATTTTAGAAATTACATTCTACCTCTTGAGATTTCTAATTTCATAACATCGTCCATTTTATTAATAAATTATCAAATCAATTAACAGTTTTTAATGTTATTAAAAATATGTTTCAATTAATAATTTAGATAATTTTATTATTGTATAGGAGAGCAATTATGAATTTCATTTTTTTAGTTAATTCTGTTAATTTTTTTTAATAACGGGGTATTTGCAATTTTTCAAACCACATGAAGCAATCTGTATTTTAAGTAAATCTCAGGGGGTGTATTTATAATTTACCCAAATCAATTTTATCGGACAACTATAAATACAAAAATAAATTATATTTTATTTTATAAAATGTATAGTTTGAGTTTGCAATCATATTTCATATTCATTTTAAAAAATAAAATGTGATTTGTTTATATGTTAATAGATATTTGATGAAATTAATTTTTTTACATATATGACATTTATTGTAGGACTTAGAAAATAGACAATCTAGATCATCGATGTGAATTCCACTTAAAACTTACAAAAGATGTAAAAATAAGAGATAAAAGCATAAAGAGGAGCTAATTCTTAAAAATTAAAGTAAACATTATATAAATTAATGATTATTAAAAATTTTAAAAAATAATATTAAAACTATAGAGATAATTCTGATAAAACCACCTCACCTTCCGTACACTCAATGATTAATAAATTTTTAAAAAAATAATATTAAAACTATAGAGATAATTCTGGTCCCCCCAAACCGCATAATGGGGGTATTTGTTTCAGCTTTTCAGAGCCAGCTTATGACTTTTAGCTTTGAAAAAGTTATTTTAGACTGTTTGGTTAAACTTATTTCAAACAGCTTTTGATTCTAACAGCTTATTTTAATTCAAAAAAGTTAATTCTGAGAAGCTGCTCACCCCTTACTTCTGATTATCAGCTTCTGCTGTAGACATATTAATTTATGATTATACTCTTAAATTTTTTTATTTTTTATTTTTTTTAAAATAGAAAAAGACTCAAATGGACTATAGATTATTATAATTATTTTTTATGAAAAATGTAGACAAACAAAAAATAAAAATCAATTGAAAAAGTTATTTCACAGCTTATTTAATAAACACTACTAAGCAACTTAAATCTATAATCCAACAGTTACACCAAACAGATTAACAACACCAGTGACCGAGTGGCGTGGTAAGAGACAAGGCTACAAGTTTAAGAAAGGCCGGAACAGTTCATTGAATAAAAAACAAAATACAGGGTCAACAACCAGTTCCAGTCAGGGAAGTGGTTCCAAACCGCCCTGTTCTGAATGTGGTAAGAAACATAAAGTGGTTTGCTATAAAATTTCAGGTGCTTGTTACATGTGTGGCAAGGTGGGCCCATATGGTCAAAGATTGCCCTTCTGCTCTTTAGGGCAATAGTAAAGCTACAGCCAACGCCGCGGCATCAACTGTTGCACCAAAACCTAATCCCAAAGCTACTAGAAAAGAGCCTATGAGGCAAGGCCGAGTGTTCACACTCGTACCAGGAGATGTGCAGAATACCGAGACCGTTGTGTCAGGCATACTCTCAATTTGTGCTCAAATGCATATGTTTTGATTGATTCAGGGTCTACACATTCATATGTATCACATGCTTTTTCGCGAAAATTAAATAGACCACTGGAACCTATGAACTATCTGTTAGCTATATCTTCACCTGTTGGGGGATCCATGACTTGTGCTTATATGCACCCTGCATGTGAGATTATTGTTGGAGATGCACATTTGTATATTGATTTACTGCCATTGAATATTGATCATTTTGATGTAATATTGGGAATGGACTGGTTAAAAAATATCATGCTACCATAGACTGTGTAACAAAACAAGTTGTCTTCCGTCCACCTGGATTGCCTGAATTGTGTTTAACGGAGTTGGAGTACTACATCCCCCGTATCTGATTTCATCTATGAAAGCTTTTAACTGATTAAAAATGGGTGTAAAGGGTATCTGTGTTGTGTATTGACTGTACCTACTGATGCTAAAACTGATGTGAACAGTATTCCTATAGTCAGAGAATTCCCAGAAGTTTTTCCAGATGATTTTCTAGGGGATTTGATTGATAGAGAGATTGAATTCCCCATTGATGTGATTCTGGGTACACAACCAGTATCTAAAGCTCTTTACAGAATGGCACCGACTGAATTCAAAGAACTGAAAGTTCAGCTACAAAAGTTGTTAGATAAAGAAGTTCATCAGCCCAGTATCTTCGCATGGTGCTCCAATTTTATTTGAAAAGAAGAAAGATGGCTCACTGAGACTTTGCATTGACTACCGTGAACTGAACAAGGTAACAGTGAAAAATAAATATTTCATTGCCTCGTATTGATGATTTATTTGACCAGTTACAGGGTGCCCAAGTGTTCTCCAAAATTGACCTTAGATTCTGGATACCACTAGTTGAAAGTCAGACAAGGGACAATTGAAAAGACTGCCTTTCGAACGAGGTATGGACATTATGAATTATTAATTATGCCTTTCGGAGTTACTAATGCACCTGCTGCATTTATGGACCTTATTAATAGAATTTTCAAACCATACCTTGATGAATTTGTAGTTGTTTTCATAGATGACATTTTAATTTATTCCAAAAGCACGGAAGAACATGAACACCATTTGAGAACTGCCCTACAGATCGTAAGAGAACAGAAAATGTATGCTAAACTAAACAAAATGTGAATTTTGGCTTGACAATGTTATGTTTTGGGGACATGTAATCAGTAAGGATGGAATTTCAGTTGATCCGCAAAAAATTGAAGCAGTAGTGGAATTGGCCTAGACCGACAAATGTTACTGAAGTCCGAAGTTTTCTAGGCTTAGCCGGGTATTACAGAAGGTTTGTCAAAGACTTCTCCAAAATTGCCCTACCACTGACTCAATTGACTCAAAAGGGGATATCATTTGACTGGACCGAACAGAGAGAATCAGCTTTTCAAGAGTTAAAGACTCGACTTGTGACTGCACCGATTCTTACCCTACCCTCAGGTACGGATGGTTTACTATATTTAGTGATGCTTCTTATAAGGGTTTGGGATGTGTTTTAATGCATAATAGTAAAGTGATTGTGTATGCTTCCCGACAATTGAGACCACATGAAAAGAACTACCCGACCCATGATTTGGAATTTGCTGTAGTAGTATTTGCATTGAAAATCTAGCGTCATACCATTATGGGGCAACATGTGAGGTGTATACAAACCACAAGAGTTTGAAGTACTTCTTCACACAGAAAGAACTGAACATGAGTAGCGAAGATGGTTAGAACTGATAAAGGATTATGATTTGCAAATTTTTGTACATCCAGGGAAAGCTAACACCGTTGCCGATGCATTGAGTCGGAAATCGATTGGAAATTTAGCCTGTTTACTCACGGACAGAAAGAGTTGCTATGTGACCTTGAGAGACTTGAAGTTGAGATTGTTTTGCGTGAACAAGGTGGAACCTTAGCTGCTATTTCTACTCAACCGGCACTTATCAAAGAGATTAAAGAGAAACAACAACAGGATGACTTCTTGAAAGAAGATCATCGATGAACGAGAATCTAAACCGAGGCCGGATTTCCAAATTTGAGAACAATGTGTTGAAATTTCAGGGAAGATTATGTGCACCGAGTGATTCTGAATTGAAAAGAAGAATTCTGCAAGAGGGCCACAATTCGAAACTGTCTATCCATCCAGGAAATACGAAAAATATACCAAGAATTGAAACTGAATTTCTGGTGGCCGGAATGAAGAAGAGATTGCTGACTTTGTATCGAAATGTCTTCATTGCCAACAAGTTAAAGCTGAACATCAACGACCCGCAGGCTTACTGCAACCCTTACCCATACCGGAGTGAAAATGAGAACATATCACTATGGATTTCATTGTTGGTTTAATCTCGCTCCAGTAAAGATATGGACTCAATTTGGGTTATTGTTGATAGACTGACTAAATCTGCTCACTTCTTACCTGTCAAAACAATTTATAAATGCGAACAAATTGGCTATACTCTATATCGATGAGATTGTTTGGCTGCATGGAGTGCCTGTGTCCATTGTTTCTGATAGGGACTCGAAGTTTTATTCGAGATTCGGGCAAAGCCTACAGACAGCATTGGGTACTGAACTGAGACTGAGTAGCGCATACCATCCTCAGACAGATGGCCAGTCAGAAAGAA
>NW_021027498.1:1490066-1501344 GCF_004153795.1 Camellia sinensis
GTAAAAATATAAAGATAATACTGACTTAAAATGGGTAAAATAGAAAAGTAAATTTTAACTCACTTTCCCTAAAAGGAGACCCACATGCATTCGTGTGGTGTTTTGACTGGTTTTTCATCAATTTTTTGAATAATTTAAATTGTTTACATTGTAATTTTTTTAAGTATATCATTTATATAAAATTAATTTTTAATAAAAATTCAAATAAATCATTTAATGATTCCTAATGTTTTTATAATTGTCATATTGATTTATCATTTATTTTTTAAAAACAAATAGTTCATGTTACAGAGTTATAAATATTTTAATTAATTAAAATTTTCTATAAATAATTTACCTTAATAAATTTTATAATATAACTGCTTCAAAATTATTTAAAAAAAAAAATTTAAAACTCCCAATGTCCTCACTCATAGCAACGATCCCTTGTCCTACAAGGGATATAAGTTGATGTCATTTGAGGTTAAATGGTAGGAGTTCTTGGGCTGCCCGTCTGATTGGCTTCGTCGTTCGGTGTACTTGATAGTTTATCAAATTATACTTAAGAGTTTATATTAGACTTTAATTAAAAAGTGTTTCAGTCTGTTTCAGTGCCTCGATGTTCGACTCAGCCATTATTGCTCGGTCAAGAACATCTACATATTTCAGTAGTTTCAGAACATTGATTCTGTCATGGATTTCAACATTAAGGCCGCCTTCAAACTTCCTGGCCTTTTTGTAATCGGTATCCACCATGTGTGGTGCATATTCAGCGAGTTCAGTGAATTTCGATTCGTACTCTGCTACGGACATAGTGCCTTGTTTCAGTTGTTCAAACTCAGTCACTTTTCTATCCCTAACACACTGTGGAAAGTATTTCTCAAAGAAGGCTCCCTTAAACTGAGCCCAAGTCATAGCAGTATTGGTGTCGCGAACCAGCATCCACCACCTTCTGGCCTCTTCTTGCAAAGTGAAGGTAGCCAGTAGCACTTTGTGTGCTTCAGAACACGGAAAGACTTCAAACAATTTCTCGGTCTCTAGGACCTATGTTTCGGCCTTTAACGGTTCGAGGCCTCCTTGGAATGACGGTGGTTTCATTTTACTGAACTTTTGCGTTAGAGCAATTATGTCATCATTCATATTCGGTTCCGGCTGTACCGGAGGAGATGAGGGCTGTTGGTTTTGTTGTAGCCTTAAGGCCTCAGTTAGCAATTCAACTGTTCTTTCGAGCCTTGCCATTCTGGCCTCAGATGATTCAGGTTCATTAGCATTTCTTGCGTTATCTATTTCACTATAGACAATTATGGCAATTATAAACATAGACAGTTGCATACTTAACATATTAACACATTAGCACATATATTCATGTCATGGCCACACACACTTTTTCAATACTCATGCAATGCCCTATTCACTTTTCTAGGACATCCTATAGCTCATTTGGACACGTGTGTGTGGTATGACTCGTGGTTTAGTATCGCTTTGATACCACTCTGTCATGACCCAAACTCGCCTCTATGGATTTAGCACCGCAATCGGCCAGTAATCCGTGATTACCAAAGGCCTGCATGACAGTAAGTACAGGGGCTGGCAGAATTCAAAATAGTAATAAAAGATATCTAATGAGCTGTGACAGTCTGTATGCAAAAAGACTTTCATACATATTCACATTCAGAACCAAAACAGTATATACATACATCATATACAGGCATTCGGGTTAGGGACCAAATCCCTACCATAACAGTACAATACAAGTCTATACAGTATTACAAAACGGAGACAGAAGGGTGAACTGAGTCACCCCAAAAAGTCTAAGCTTGAACACACTTGGAACCTCGCAGTGAGGCACGTTGATTGGCTTGACAAAAAGGGAGTTAAACCCAACGCTCCTAGCTCCGATCCGGTGTCTAGACACCTACATATATATATAAACAGTGAGATAAAGCCCAGTGAATAACATATGCGTAAAGAGGTTAAGAATGAATGTCCTTTCAGTATTTAAAACAGCCAGTTATAACAGTATGTCAGTCATTCAGTCATAGCAGTCATAAGTGGTACATCCAATAGCAAACAGTACAGTAGGTCTTAACAGACCGAATAGTCAGTTGATGGCCATCATATCAGTAAACAGTAGTGGTTCCAAACATGGGAACCGACAGAGATCTCTGTGACAGTAGCAGTACAGTACAGTAACAGTAAATTGCTATGGATGCCACGAATACAGTTCGCAAATAGGACAAGCATTCATTCAGTAAGAAATATCATTTCAGAAAGCAGTACGGTGATCATTCAGAAACTATTCATGATTGAATATATCTTTACAACATTGTTACTCACAGAGTTCTGGGTTACAGATAGGCTAGTGAGCGTCCTCGGATGCCAAAGCTACACAGTTACAGGATGAACATACACTAAATTGCACGTTTGAGAAACAATAACTTAGTCCTTATCTTGACTCGGTGTGGTTCTATAGCATTATCCTCATTAAGATGCCTTAAACTAGGCCTAGGAATACCTAGGATGGAATGAGGATGCAAAACTGCACTTTAAAACACTTTTTAGAATTTTCAGAAAACAGGGGTCTCGCTCGAGCGGACTACAAAAGTACTGGATGCATGAAATTCACGCTCGACGAGCGCTCGACCCCCGCTCGAGCGTGAGACACAAGTCCTCACTCGAGTGTGCATTCCATCACTCGAGCGGATTGTAAACACATGCAAAGTACTGGATACACGCGTTTCACGCTCGAGCGTTACTTTCCTCGCTCAAGCGGACTGCATGAACTCAGAGTGTACGCTTAAGCGTGGAGTTCCCCGCTCGAGCGTGGATCCAAAATCTAGAATTTTTAGATTTGTCTCCAAGCATGAAACTTAACATTTAAAGCATTAAATTTGATCTTTTTGGGATAATTTTCTAGAAAACACTTTAAAACTCATAATATGACATGTTTCAAAGATTAATTTGCAAAATCAAAGCCCAAAGGTAGTTCAATTGAACACTATTTTAAAATAAACTTCAAGAACAAGCTCAAACATAACATGCAAGTATTCAATTGAATTCAAAGCTTCCAATACATAATCAAATGAGTCAAAACTTTCAAAAACATGATGAATTCATGAACTATAGTCAAGATATGGACATGCATGTGGAAATTCATGAAGAACAATCTCAAAATGCAAGAATATGTACATGCATGCATGATCTAGCTCTCAATTCAACATTTTAAAAGAATTCTTGACGTTAATCTCCAAATTTCCATGAATCATGCAAGACACAACTTAAATACAAATTCAAGAAGATGATTCTCCTACCTTAGGTCTCAATTCAAGATGTAGGAGCTCAAATATGCAATCCTCTCTTCAAACCTTCCAATTCTCCAAGAGTTTCTCTAGATGAAGCAACTCTCTCTCAAGTCTCTCTCTCTCTCACTCGGTTATGGGTCTCAAATGGCTGAGGAAATGTGTTTGAATAAGTCTCAAGGTGCCTTAGTAAGTGGCCCACTAAGTGGCAAAATGGTAGTTTATTCAAACTAATGTAATTTAACATTATTTAATCCAATTTAATCATACCAAATCAAATTTCAATTAAACATGCCATAAAATCACATAAATTCTAATTAGCATAAAACACTAATCAATTTTAGATTCGGCCGCCGATAAGGCCTTCAATTTACAGTTCAACTTAAAACATGAACATATAAATCAATAACAGACAGATAGAAATGCATTTAACATAACACATTCATACAATCAGTTTAGGATTTCATCTTAATCAGTTACTTATCATGTTCAGTCACAGATTAGCAGTATTCAATGGTGAGGGTTGTCACACTTTACTTTCTCCATTTCTTCATCTGAGAGAGAGAGATGGAAGAGGCAATGCAAAAGGGAAAGTGAGGGTATCGTTGTTTATCGTTGGATGCATAGATCTAAAAGAAGAAGAGACAACGCAAAGAAGTTTAGATCATTGATTGAAGAAAAAAACTGAAATTTGTATGTCTATATTGCTTTGAAACACTATAAATGATCCATTTTTACTTAAGCACTGAAATTTGGGGGTTTAGGATTCTTTGTTCATGATTTTTTTTTATAAAATTTGTTTTAGGATTATTTGCTTACAAAATTTTGTGAGTTTGTCTTTAATCAATTTTTTTGGGTCTATATTTAACCCTGTTAAAAAAAATTTAGGGTTTAAAGGTTTGTTTCAATCTATTTTAGGGTTTTTTTTGGGGTTTTTTTCTACCTTTTTTTAATTAAAATTTTGGGGTTATAGGGTTTGTTTCAATTAGTATTTTAGGGATTTTTTTTATATATATATTTGTTTTTTACTCTTTCTTTTACTAAAATTTTGGGTCTGTTTCAATTAGTATTTTTGGGAATTTATTTGGTTTGTTTCTACTCTTTCTTTTTCTAAAATTTGGGTTTCAATCAATATCTTAGGTAGTGTTTTTGGGTTTATTTTCTACTCTTTTATTTACTAAAATTTTGATGTTGTAATGTAAGCTTGTTGTGTAGATGCCTTTTGATATTCATGCTTTTTGTGATGAATTTTTTGTATTTAGGACAATGGTTGATCCCATGCTTCATGACATACTAGTACACTTTAATGGTTCTGTGAGTCACATTTCGAATGTTAATCCTTGCAATTATAACTACATGCAATTGTTGGCTGATGCTTGTGAAGTTACACTCACCAATGTACTTGGGAATTTTAGTCTGAGATTAAATTTGTACTTTACAAATACACACACTAAAAGTAAGATAGAGGTTAAATCTGATCAGGATGTCACTGAAATGTTTAGTTCAAATTCGAGTACTAAGGTGATTAATATTTTTCTAGAACTTGATCAACTTTTACCTTCATTTGTCATAATTGATACTCCTACTAGTGGAGAGGGACACGTGAGTAGTAGTGGCACAAGTACGAGAGGTGGTGTGGGTAGTAACATTGGAAATAGATCGGTAATAGTTGATGATTTATTTAGCAATGTGGATGACTACAATGACGTTGATTGGACTGGGTTAGGGGATTTTGAATTTAGTGAAGTAGATGCTGATGAAGAAAATGCTTATATCATTAGTGATGGGGATGATGAGGACACTTCAGATAATGATGAAGGTAGTAATGGGTTAGATGAACCAATTAAGACTAATGATGAGGGAGGGGATATCAGACTATGAATCTGATGATATAGGAAGAGAATATTCTACTGATAAAGAAAATGTGCAAGGTGTTAATGTTGACATATATATGAGGGAGAAAATGTTTGAAATAAAGGAAAGAGAGAAAATAATATTGGAGAAGGGAATGGCATTTGATATTATGTATCACTTCAGGACTGTGCTCTAAGAATTTGCAATTGAAAGAGGTTTTAATTGATTAAAATAAAAAATGACAAGAAAAGAGTGACTTGTGTGAGGCCCTAACTTTTTGTAATTTCCTTAAACTCTTATAGTTGAATAATTTCACTAAGAAACCTTGTTTCTCCATTTCTTGCAAATTAAACCCTAGAAATCAGGAACGACTGCACGAGCTAACCGGCAAACCCTAATTGACTCTGAGAACTTAGGAAACATTTTAAAAGCCTAAATTAATAATTTAGAAACCCTAGAATGAAAATTTATAAGAGAAAAATCCTAGTTTTCGGTAATCACTGTTTTAGCTCAGTATCTCGCCTTTTGTTGCGAACCAGCACTACGTGATCCGAATTTGTTTTCCTATCATTATTTAAATATATATTTCAGTTCAAAATTTCAAATTCAGCCATTTTCTTTCTTTATTATTGCATTTTGGCCCCAAAACGCCCAATGTTTTAATCAAATAAGGTATAACTATTATTATATTGATTTGTACATAATATATACTATATTATAATATATAAAAAAATTGATTTCCCACATGTGTTGAAGACCAACTAGCTATGAATAGTAGTAGGGATAAGAAAAATTATTTTTTTTATTTATAATATCTTAAATATTGGCATGTCTTTGAATAAATAAAAGGAAATGGCTAGCATTTATTGCTATGTACTTGTGTCTCCCAATTAGCAACTAAGTAGGGTTACTTTTTTCTAATCAAGATTAATTAACACAAATCCTAATTGGATTCAATTAGATTACAACCAAACTTGAATAGTTTCCATTAAAAACTAACCAAACCAAACTAACCCTTCTCTCTCCTTCTTGGCCTATAAATACAAGGCTCTAGCAACTCATATTCCTCACACTTCACACACATAGCAACCTACTGAAGAAGGAAAAAGAGAGGAAGAGAGAGAGAGAGAGAGAGAGAGAGAGAAGGAAAGTAGGAAGAAATTCTAAGCAACTAAGGTAAATTTCATACACCTCTTCTCTCCATTAATCATCATGTTTTTCTCCTTCATAATACATGCTAAAAATGTATTTAATATGATACTAAGAGTTACTACATTTTTTATATGATGTATGGTTTGAAAATGAAATGTTCTTCTTCTTCCTTGTAATTTCTAGTAAGCTTTTCTCAAGGTTTTTGATTTTATTTCCATAGAAAACCTTCACGAACTCAAAATCTGTTTTACATGGGTATTAATTGACATATATAGAGTATGTGAGAATTTTGGCTAAGACTATGGATGTGTTTTTATGACTCCTTTTATTTTCTAAATACTTGGTGCAAAGAACCTATTTAAAATAGAAAACTTTAGAAAATTCTTGAAAATTATAGAAAAATGATTTCACATTCATTTTTATATCAAAATCTTCCTCTGAAGGTTATCTTTCAAAAAAAATTTATTTCAATGAAAATAAATGAGTATTTTAAAAGAAACACCAAATTTTGTAATGGTTGTCAAATTTGGACCGAGTCTGTGTATTTCTTAAATATCTAAAAATCAAAAAGGGCCACCCTACTTCCGTGAAATGATTTTGAAACTAGACTTGATTCTCTACAAATCCTCAAGAATCCACATTTCTAAAACCCTTAAAAATATTTTTTCTATATTTATTTTTGAACCGGTGCAGTGCTGGAAATCTGAATAGTGTGGTTCTCGTTGTAGTTAATGCTTTTGTGCTATCATGACATATTTGTTATAATATATGTTATACTTTCATGCTTGAGTTTTACCTTGAATGGCCTTATCATGCTCTTACTTGTGCTAACCACTAATATGTAATGAACTTAATGTAAACGAGGAAAACTAAATGGGTTGGTAAAGAGGGTTGACGACCACACTAGTTATATAAATGATGAGAATGTTAAGTTGATATTAGTAGTGGATTAAAATGAGCAAGTCTTGCACAAGTGGTTATTTCGGAACCCTTGAATGGAGCGGTTGTATTTGGACCCTAGGTAGTTCTGTGTGAAGAGGGATTCGGGTAAGGCCCATCATTACTGTCTCTTTTGAGGCCCTGCGGGTGGCGCTACACGATATATAACCGTTAGTGGGTATCTGAGGAAGGTCTGCTATTGGGGATTTATAGTTTATTTTTGGGTATTTTCAAAACCTTCCATGTTTTTCTTTGAAAAGCATGAAATAAGCTTTCCACAATGGAAAGAGAAGAAAACATGGAGCCCTTAATAAAGTGCTACATGAAATATTCCTTTGTGGGGATGTGGTTTTTGGAAATACTCTTCTGATCCTGGGGGACGCTCGTGATCCACTGATAAGCACCTGAAAGGAAGTAAACACTCCGGTCGGGGGTGCCGGAATTAGCACTCCGACGGACAAGTCAGTTTCTCGTTCTAGATTACTTGTATTCTAAGTTAAACACCACAATTATCACATACCTTTCTCAGTCTGCTATTCCTTTATTTATACTCGTTCTCTGGGCCTCAGGGCCAGGTCCACTTTTCGCTCATTATGTTCATATTTACCCGTCTCCACAGCTCAGTACCTATTCGGCATATTTTGTAATAAACCGATCTTCACTCGGCCCCTTGCTTAATCGACTATCTAGCCGAATAAGGTTGGGTCTGAGTTTTCGTGGCAATGGCTGAATGTTTAGAATCTTGATTCTTCAATGTTCGACTCTCCGGAATCTCTACGACTTCCAATATTCGGCCCCCACAATTGCCCCCCAAGCACTCCTCTAGTGGCAGTTGACTGGAGTGTTTGGCATTGAACTCGAAGAGTCAGAGTCAAAATTCGGTGGCTGATCGTATTCCAACGCAAATGTCTGTCCACACGCTTCTCAGTTATCATTTTAACTTCCCGCCTCTTCGTACACTCTCATTTATTGTGATTTAAAATTTCGACGTCTTTTTAAATAGATACACGCTTTTAGACGCCCGTCGCTGGATTGCCTTCCGAACTACCTCTACGACCTCCTACTCTTCTTTACCTCTTTCGCCACTTGTAAGTTCTCTCCTTCTTTGCTTTATTTTTTGGCTTAGCATAATCATATTGGCTGGGGAGAATGGCGAAACATTTAAAAGATCTCCTCTCACCGGATCGAATTTCTGGCTTCTGACACCATTTTTCCATCCCCGATGACATCCGTTTGTCTTTTGTGGCAGACGGCACCCTTGATATGGAGAGGGTTGATGAAAACACCATCGTCTTCCCTCTTCTATCAACCGCGGGGTCCGTTTCCCCCTTCACCCACTCCTTAGGGCCGTGCTTTGCTATTGGGAGTTAATCCCTTCGCAGCCCAACGTCAATTTCTTTAGGGTTGTGATGGGGATTGTCGTACTAAACCACCGCCTTGGGCTTAACCTTGGCATCCTCGCTATTCGTCATTGCTACGCCTTGACCAAGTCTTCTGGTCGGCATGGGCGTTATTTCCTTAGAGCCAAAGACACCGACCATCAACTAGTGACTATGCTTTCCAGCTCTGGGAAGCGAGTCGATGATGTTATGGTCGTCGTCCAAGGAAACTGGGAATTCAGCGAAGGTGAGGATCGCCTTGATCCTATTCCTAGACGGAGGGGCGAACCAGGTGGCCTAGTATCATTTTTTATTCATTTGTTAAATTTAGAAAGCTTCGTTTTTGGGGCCTTATGATTTTGCTTTTGCAGGGAACGATTTGAAGAAAATCTTGACCTCAACTGATGAAGTCGTCCTTTCAGAAATCAAGACTGCGCTCAAGTACTTCGGCCGACGGAGTCTTCAGAAGCAGGGGAGGGCGGCCCACGTTCTGCTCCGCTACGAGCCAACTTATATGACCTTTTCGGCGGCGAAAAAAATCCCAATTCCGATCGGTGAGGAGTTTCTTGTCGCCCGTATCTTGACTGACTTCAAAAATTTGAGGCAAGTCGGCTGCGAGGAATCAGATTCAGAGCGGCCGAAAGTAGTTGAGGCCACCGAATCAGACGAAGCCGAAACAGAGGTTGATGAGGCTTTGAAATTAGCATTTGAGGAAGCCGGCCTCAATTCGGCTGATAATCCGTCCACTTCGGGTCGAGAGGACCGTCCACTTGACGATATTTTTCAAGGTCTGGAGGATCTTCCCGACACGTACCCAGAAGATATGGCTGGGCTGAACCTCACTAAGCTTGCCAAGAAAGCGAACACAGAAAGGCTAGCTGCGCGGCGGAGGGCGGAGGAGATTCGGGCTGCCGAATCTCAGTCTCAGTCTCAGTCCTCCCTGCCCGTTATTGAGGAAGTGACGGCAAAAAGAGGAAGCACCGAAACGGAACCCTTGGTGTAGGCCAGTGTAGAAGCTGAGCAAAGGGTGGAGAAGTGCCCTACCGATGTCGAGGCCAGCTCAGAAGAAGATCGCGCCGACAAACGGCCTCGTTTGGAGGAATCGGATGTGATTGTACCTTTTGTTATTCAGCCGAAGATGAAAAATACACCGATCTTCTCCGATGCTTCGGTAATCAAAGATCCAGCGGTTGCACTTAGTTTGGCGACGTCCGTTTCACTGTCTGCTGATAAGGTGACTTTTCGGGCAGAGCCAGATTTGGTTGCAATTGGGTTGGCCGCGCAATCGGCTCTTTTGGTACATATCTTGACTCTGTCTTTTCTCCTTACACATTATTTTGGTTTTAACTTCCTGTTACTAGACCGTCGGAAGGATAGCCGACATGGGCCGTCGTTATCATGATGTGCTGAAGCAGATTGACCGTTTACAAGCGGAGGTTGAGGGCCAAAGGAGTAGGGCATAGATCGAGGGTGCTCGTGCCGAGGCCGAGTTGGAGAGAGCCCGTAATGCTGAGGATTTGAGATCGGTCGCTGAGGAGAGGGCGAATGCGAGCGACGCCGCGCTCAAATTGGCCCAGGAGGTGAATTCTAAATTGAAGGCTGAGTTGGAAGAGATGAAGGCGGCGAAGGAAACAGCTGACCTGAAGGCTTCCAGCCCATTTGATGCTGGGAAAAAAATCTGCTTATGATGAATACGTAGATGAAGTCCCCAAGTTTGAGAATCGGGACTTTAAACACGGTTAGCTCAAAGCCCTTACTGCCACTAATGTGTCTTTGGCTGCGCCAATTCCATATGAGCAAGTGGATGTTGAGCCGCTGGAGTCTGATTCCGATGGCTAATTTCAAAGGCGCTTGTTTTTTGCTTTAGGATTTGCGTGTATTTTTCAGCTCTTTACAGTTTTTTGCTTAGTAATTTTCATATGTAAAATGGTTACAATTTGTGCTCAAGTTACTTAATGAAAATTCATTTTGTACCTCGCTGTTACTGATGAATGGAATTGCTTTGGGTCAAATGTTGTATAATTGCCGACTAAATGATTAGGATGTTTTAAAAGCCAGAAATTGGTGAATGAACTGGCTGTGGCACATATCGATCGGCATGAGGCCAGGGTACGCGGCCGGCTAGATTAATAAATCTGCCCTTGCCCTAGCCAGTGCATGAACTTCAAAGGCATTGATAAAAAATTGCCGTTTAGATAGTTAGGCCATTTTAAAAGCCAAAAATTGGTGAATGAACTGGCTGCAGCACATATCGATCGACATGAGGCCAGGGTACGCGGCCGGCTAGATTAATAAATCTGCCCTTGCCCCAGCCAGTGCATGAACTTCAAAGGCATTGATCAAAAATTACCGTTTAGATGGTTAGGCCATTTTAAAAGCCAAAAATTGGTGAATGAATTGGCTGCGGCAGATATCAATCGGCATGAGGCCAGGGTACGCGGCTGCCTAAATTAATAAATCTGCCCTTGCCCTAGCCAGTGCATGAACTTCAAAGGCATTAATCAAAAATTGCCGTTTAGATAGTTAGGCAGTTTTAAAAGCCAAAAATTGGTAAAAGAACTGGCTGCGGCACATATCGATCAGCATGAGGCCAGGGTACGCGGCCGACTAGATTAATAAATCTGCCATTGTCCCAGCCAGTGCATGAACTTCAAAGGCATTGATCAAAAATTGCCG
>NW_021027501.1:0-47414 GCF_004153795.1 Camellia sinensis
CTCAAACAACTTTTCCCTCTCATTCTCTCCTCTTATAGCAACATTCGGCAATCCAATCACTTTGTGGGCTCAGAAAGTGGGTTGGTCCTTCTATAAATGCTATTAGGCCAGCAACACTAATGCTAATTAGGTCGGACTCAAACTTGCAAACCAGTCCACCAATTGGTATTGGTCACTATGTAATCATTCATCTCCATCAAAAGGACTTGTCCAAATTAGCATTGATCGTGTTAGAATCTCATAACCCCTTTATGGAATTATTGTCATTGCTATACCCCAACTTAGGGTGAATTACACTTTGTACTCCTACACTTTGTATTAAATTTCATTTTAGTCCTTACACATGAAATCGTGACAATCAATCATTTGCATTTCTAGTCGAATCTCACTTTAGTCTCTACACAAGTGTTGATGTCACTCTTATGTTACTCCATTATTTAAGTTTTTAACATAGTCTAGTCATGTGATAAATATGTGACTATGAAATGAGAATGAGAGAGAGAAATCATCTCCACTTTCTACTAATACACACTTTGTCCCACGTGATAAACCGTGAGAATTATATAATACAATATATATACATATGTTCATATGTTGAAAATTATTATGAAAAAGCAAAAAAATATAACTTTTGAAATTAAAAAAGATATTAGAGAAATCGAAGAGAAAATAAGAGAAATTGACAGAAGACTGTATTTCTATGGGGAAAAAAAAATCGCAATTCCAATTTTTGCAAAACCCTAGTTCATCTCCTTAATTGTTCATAATTTGCGTTTTGTTTTACCCTAATACATTCATAATTTGATATAATTTTTGAGATGAAATGTGTATAGACAGGAAATGAGGTTGATTTTCCTCTTTTACTTTCATTTTGTAGTCATATTCTTGTCACATTACTGATTTCTGTTAAAAACTTATACGATGGAGTAATAAAAAGGGAAAATTGAAATTTGACCAAAAATTTAGGGTTTGACTGTCACAATTTCATATGTAGAAATCAAAGTGAGATTTTATTTTATTTTTTTTGATCAGCAAAGAAAAATTTCATTAAAAAGCATGAAATTAAAGGTACAGAAAGATGACAGAAATTGAGAGAGATTCGAGATAGTACAGACTATCCCTACTACTGCTACTCGCAACCATCTAACGAACCCCTCGGCCTCACGATATAAAAGATTAAACAAAAAAATAAAAAGGATTAAGAAGAACTTAACACCAAACACCAAACCCGAATCCCCTAACACACCAACCCAACCACTGCAAACCCAAACAGGACCTTCACCCAAGCAGGACAAACACCAAACATCAACCACTGCTAACAATAAAAAAAAACCCATCAACCCTCTAGAATAAAAAAAAACCCTTACAAACCAAACACACCACTACGACACACCCAGCACAAAACCACCACTAGCCAATACAACCCGAGACCCATCAAGAGAATACAATGCACCCCACTAACTCTCACTCTCTCTCCCTTACACCAGCTAAGTTTTCTTTCCGATTTTGGCTTTGTTCCTCATCTCCATCTCGATAAAATCCTTCAGGAAAATATCTTCTCTACCACCAAAATCGATCTGCAATTTCTGGCCCATTTGTAAGGTTTCTTTTGCTTCAGCCAAAAGGAGTCTAAACTTCTCTTCCTCGTTTTCATCTTGCGGTTCCATTTCCTCATCAGATTCCACCAGCTTGTTCAAGAAGCGCTTGTTGCAAACCCGAATTGTGCTAGAAGAGATTGATGATTGCGATGGCTGCGAAGATCGGACAAGTTTGGTGTCCTTTGATTTTTTGTTGGAACCTTTGGCATATCTCCCTTTATTCAAGAATTTGTAGGGAAGCCCCAACTCAAGAAGTGATAGTTTCTTTCTTCTATTGGTGGATTTGTGTATCCTAATAGGACTGATTTTCTGCGGAAAAATAAGTGCTTGAGATGGGTTGAAGTGATTTGGGTGTGAGGCATGATTAGGGCTAGGAGATTTTCTCACTTGGTTTTGGGACAACATAGGGTAGCTGGAAGAAGAGCACAGAGCATTGGATTATGTGCGTTGATGTATGTCTGGAAGCTCTGCCTCAAGCGTGCGAAGGTCGGTGCCGATTATGCTACGTGTGACATCAAAAGAATCCTCAACTTGGCTGAGAAGAGCTACGTCATCATCACCGTAATTCTCTCCGGGAGCTAAGCCTTCGATATCACCGGCCAAAACCGTACCCTGTAATATATGACCAGAACAGACTGAGACATCTTCACCAACGTTGATATGATCACCATCATCTTTTGGACCCTATACATCGCCGATCTCTGCACTAAGGAAGCCTTCAACAGAGGTAGAATCATCCATACCTTCATCCACCTTAACAGTCGCTTTGGGGTAGTAAGACGAGCCTAACATGTAGATCTTTTGAAATTCCATCTCTGAAACTCTGACATCATAAAGAAATTGACCGACTTTTAATTTGCAGAATCCATCTATTGAGTTTTTAAAATTTGTTTCCACAAGAACTTTCCCTCTTTCTAGTTCCATGTGTGAACTAGTTTTTCCATCAACAGAAAAAACTCGGCCCCAGTTGCTGGCGATTTTGGTGAAAGTTGCGGAGTTCCAAGCATTCAGAGGAACCCCTTCAATGGCCAGCCAAACTCTCCTTGAAAGCGTAAACTCTCTACAATGCCACTCATATACTTCATCAAACCAAGTTTCTAACCACCACCTACTCCCTTGAAGCATCTCTTTCATATCTTCCATAGTATTAAATTGTAACAGAACCTTAACACCACCTAGTGGTTTGATTATTACAAAATTGACCCCTTCAGTTCTCATTGCCTCCTCAATCATAGGAATAATTTTGTAATCTCTGACTATACCAACCGCACAAGTTTTTACCCAAGAGTCATCAATCTCTTCTGCATTAACAGTGAAAGAAGAACCATCTGGGTTAACTTCGACTCCTTCTATAGAATACGGTGACTGGTCTTCGGGGACTTGATTATGCCTCCAGATCTGGTCGCCTTCTGGGGAGAGAGGGTGAGGAAAATGAGACTTCTTCTTTCTCCAAATCAGTCTTTTCCCAGAGGGAATGGTTGCTCTTTTTACCACTAGTAAATGACCCCACCACCATACCCCATTGAATGAGCGAACGGCTTCGTCGGCCTCCTCTTCCTTAAGGTATCTTACAAACCCAAACTTACTATTACTAAATCTGTGTCTCTTGAAAGGGATAAAAGCATCCACAATCGTCCCACATCTATTAAACACTCTTCTAAGCCACCAACTGTACGTTTGCTCAGGAAGATTATCAATGAAGATTGAGAAACACTTGTGATTTGGCACACTTTCCATTTGAGATTTGGCACACTTTCATATCAAAGTGAGATTTTTTATGAATTACAAGGATACAAAATGTAATTTACCCCCAAAAACCCCAATTGCACCCTTCTTTAACACAAGTAATCATTTAATAAAACATTTTGAGTCAAGACATATTCATAATAAAATGGATATAACACTTCAGAGATTAGTTAGTTCATGTGAAAATGTTTTTTGGAGCTCCGAGTGCTATGCCTATGGCACTCTCCCAACAAAATAAACTAAATTTTTTTTTTCTTCCCATGTGACTGAAAAGCATTACTCTTCCTGAGTGCAAGTTCGGTGATTCATGCCATGTCGGATGAGCAAGATATGCGGAAGATGGGGGAGCTTGCCTCCTCGTTCCCTTTTACCATAATGCTCATGGGCAGCTTATCTCTAATTGAATTTCGTTTTCTAACTGGATTTTATTACAAAGATACAGTCTTAAAATTAAAAATCACATAAAGCTAAAACGTGAAATAAACCGAACAAAAATCACACAATAATGATTTTTTTTTTTCAAAGTTTGATTTAACTAAAAATCAATTGACGTTACGCTATGAAAACTCTGCAACAATTCCAACACCATCACAATTTATTATCAGCATAAATGACTAAAGTAAAGTGTCTTTCAAATCAAAATCAAAATCAAAATAAAAAAAATCTCAAGAAAAAAAATAAAATAAAATCCATGAAGCATTTCCAGTCAATTATTGCATTAAACTCTTGAAGGAAACGTTCCAGCATGCAACATCTAAGATTTTCCCCATCAGTGACCTATTTTTGTAAAAATGGAAACATACAATAAGTCAATTAAATTAATAAGAATGATTCAGTGTATGCATAGTCAGAAAATTTGGATGATTACATCATATCATATTTAGGTTTTAAAGTCAACAAACTTGCGTTAAATTGAGCATAAATACCACAATTAACTTCTACAAACAACAAAGCAAAACAAAACCATATTTAGCTTATGAAATCAAGCTCACTTTTTAAAATTGGGCAAACCAAATGACAAAGTTAGTTAACAACATTAAATCATGACTAGAGAAAATAATAATACTAATAATAATTTAAAAAAAAAAATAAAAAACTTCAGATATTGAGTTCCTGGTATTGGACAAATAATAGGCAGGTATGGTGTGCCATCCACAACCGCCTTTGCTCAGGCGTTACCTTAGTCATGTCCACCATCAATTGTTCATCTTCCTAACTTTTTTTCCTACAAAAACCAAATTAAATCAGATAAAGATCCATGCCGTAAACAAACCGACATATTAAATAATCATACCTCAAAATATACAATTGCACCAAATAGAACACAACAAATAAGCATGGTGAGATGCAAGTATTGGTGAGATGCATCCTCATTACATGAAGGACAAGTCAATTTCCCTTTGGTGCTCCAACTAGATAGGTTACCATACGCAGGGAAATCATTGATGGTTCATAAAAATGCGGCACATAATTGAAAATCATGGCCATTTGATGCATCGTACATCTCTACGCCTACCTCCCATAACTCCTTTCTACACCCACCTCCCATAACTCCTTTAACTCGTCTCTATCAATGGTTGTAAAAAACCATCAATATGTCAAATCCGAGAGCCCTATGCCTAGGAATAAGCAAAGACATCATAAAAACTGAATTGTTCATAAATTTGTATGGTGGTAAAGTATATGGGATAAGAAAAACCGACCATGTACTATATGAATTACTCATGTTTCCAAACGGGTTGAAACTGTCCCTAACTAGCCTGAGACTAACGTTACGAGAATTTTTGGCAAATGACTCATGCCTTTTGTCAAAATCTTTCCACGCATCTGGGTCAATCAGATGACGCAAAATATTTTCCTACTTTACACGATTATCCTTGTGCTACTTCATGGTCAAAAAATAAAGGAAGAAATAAATTTTAAAAAGAGGATTAAGATCTCTGGACTTCGGAGTACATATGGCATGAAGAATAACAGCTGATACATGGGTCTAATGTACATTTAATGTGATGAGTTACATGACAAATGAAAAACTTGAGGCAGTTTATTACCACAACAAATTACAAGCATCACCCATGAATCAGTGTTAAGTTGAATAGAAAAATGAAAAGTAAAAGCTAAATTCAAGGATAAGAAAAGAATAGAAACTCATGAGAAAGTACCCAAAAATTTCCTTAATAAATGGACATGTCACAAATTTGTTGAGAAGGTTGAACATGATACTATCTCCAGGTTTGATATCCTGAATTTAGAGGTTCCTTGTTTGTTTGGATGGATTAGATAACAGAGAATTATAATTTATTGAATTGTTAATCATGGAATACATAATCCTTAGACTATTTAGTTGGAAAAGATGTGTATCTCATGTTTATTTTCTCATAGATATGTGGAAAGGACTATCCTAATGAATCCAATGTTTGGTTGAAATATTATGAAGAAAAATAAATGCTTAAATGACTATGTTACACTTTTCAATTGTGTATTGAGTAATAGCAATACTAAATATGTTTTTAATATATATATATATATATATGTTCTTTTTTGCTAGAACTTTTAAAAAATTGAATAAATAAAATATCAATAAAAATTAAATAAATTTATTATATTTTCTAATATTTTCTAATTGAGACTGTTAAATTTATTTTATTTTACTAAGTACAATACATAATGAAACCAAACAATTTGTCTATGTGATAGTGGGAAAAAAAAAATTGAATCTTTATCCCATCATTTGAAAATTTTGAAAAAAAAAAATTAAGATAAATGTACTTGGGGGGCAAAAGTATCCTTTTTATAATTTAATCCCCATGGGATTTCTATCCCACTATTTCTATCACACCTTCCCCCTCCCTCCCTCCTTGGATACAACAACCTCACATATAAATGATATGAACTTCCGCTTAAACTCCTAATCCGGCCAACCAATTTTCAACTAAACACCAGACTCCTCCATAAAATGGACATAAAGTTCAATCTCCCCTTCAATCCTTTTAAAAAATACACCCGGATAGTTCAACCTAAGATATCAAAACACCCCCAAACTTCCAAAAAAATCTTCTTTCAAAGAGTCGTATAAATAAAGAAAAGAAAAACTTTTCCATGTGCAATGTTTTTTGTTAAAATCCCTAAAACAAGACTTCCATGCCTAAATTGTTACACCTATCAAATTTCACATAAACTTTGCATACAGAATCAGTAAGAGCACATCATGTCATCATTCATTTTAGATTTTGAAGATTATTTCAAATGCGAACGAGTGAATGAGAGAGAGAGAGAGAGAGAGAGAGAGAGCAAAGCAGTGAAAAAATAAAAAAATAAAAAAGCGGCACATCAAATCCACCTGTGAAAGCAAAACAAAGCAACAAATTCTGATATAGAAGATAAAACAAAAAGAAAAATGATAGGGAGCTCTAATAAAAAAAACTCTAATGACTTTTAATGGGGGTGAGTCTTATTATGATGTAATGTTTTGATCTTGATTTTTTTTTTTTTCTTGCCACATCATTAGAGCTCAATTAAAATTTCAAAATTAGAAAATGTATCACTCTCTTAACCAAAAAGTAAGTAGTCAAATCTACTCGACAATTATACAATATAGCGTTGTTGAGATGGTGAGAGGAAATTTTTAAATAATGCTACTAGAGTTTTTGGATCCACCACACCACACCCTCTCCTTTCACAATTCTGATACACACATTGTATGTCCTGCTTGGATGATGTGATATTGGAGGGTTCAAGGAAAGTACTCATATGGGATACTTTTCCATTTTTCAAATCTTTCAATTAATGTTGTGATATTGGAGGGTTCAAGGAAAGTACTCATATGGGATACTTTTCCACTTTTCAAATCTTTGAATTAATTTTTTTTTCTTTTTTAGTGAATAAGACATGAAATAAAACAAAAAAATTTGCCAAATACTTACTATTCATTGTCAATTAGCTTGTCTTTATTATCAAAATGGTTGTAACATGTGGTTGAATCGCTAGAATATAAATCTAAAATTGGTGGGACAAGTTATGGAATCCTAAATATATAACCTCATATAGGTTACGTTTGAATTGCCAACGAGGAGTCATTACTAAATAATTTTAAAGTAAAATTATTCTGTAATTTTCTTTCTTATCATGTATATGATAAATTATTTTGTCCGAAACTAGATCATAAGTTGAGATGACACTTTGGTCACAGCTAAAATATGATAGTTAGCTTGAGATAATTTATCTATTCCAATTTTGACTGTTAATAAAATTTCTTTCACAACATCATAACCAAGAAAACAATGAGGTGGCTTCGTGACTTCACTATTATTAAGAGCATCTTCGATCATTACTTCTTTTCTTTTTCTTTTTTTTTTTCCATTAAATTTGTGTGAAAATTTAATTAAAACGTCGATCTAATATGAAACATTCTAATTCTTTCTTACATTTTTTTTTTGCATTAATTTTTTTTTTAAATTTCAAACTTATCCTAAAAAATATATGTTTTAACCATTTTTTATGAAAGAAAATCATCTCCAATTTTTTGTTTTGTTTTTTTTTTTTTTTTTTGGCAATACATAATCATGAGCTGCATAACTACTTCATATATAAGAGGTAATTCCTCTGTTGGAAAATGGTTTTGTAAAATCTTATTTTTTTGTTAACTTTGAGCATTAGTTAAGGTAGAATCCAAGCTTTATTTTTAATGTTACTAATTGGATTCATGTTTAATGCCACGTAGTGAATAACATTGTGTATTTGGTTGCTCAAACCCATTTCCGAATGAATGAGAATTCAACACGCATTTTCGGGTTCGTGGAAATGGTTTTAGGTGGGTTTTCTACATATTTGTGAAATGTGTTTGTCCCATATTGAAAAGACTTAAGGATTTATATGGGTATATAAACTCTAGCTTAGGATACTTGGGATGGGGCTGAAGGGATACTCAAGTTTGTTGAAAGGTGAGATTCTAGACCCATTCGACCCAAAACAAAACACACGTGCGAGCCGCTGTCGTCAGTCGGTCGGCTGGGCTGGGCACGGGTGCGTGGTGTGAGGTTGGGTTCGGTTTGTCTGACCTAATACTTATCTTTTTGGGCCAAAAACATTTGTATTTGATTTATTTAATTTTGAATTTTAGTTTCAAATTTCAAAATAAACTTGCCCAAATTTTTTCCTTCACCTTAACAGGTTCATACCTGTTAGAATCCACCCGAACAGGTTCATACCTGTTGAAATTCCACTCAAACAGATCTGTTTCTATTCAAATCTGTCCAAATAGGTTTTCTACCTGTTGAATCTGTCCAAACAGGTTTTCTATCTGTTGACACCTATTCTAAAAAGCTGCTTCTTCTCCTATAAATAGCTTGTCATTCCAACATTTCATTCCATCGAATTTTCCGTGAGCATTTCGTCTTTCTTTTTCTGTTCGTCTCTATGCCCCTGCATCTGTCTATCATTTAGTTTCTAAGAAAATGAAAGAGAGAGTTACAGCATAGTTTTGGTTTGCCAGACTTGAGTTTGTAGTGCTACAAATCAAGTGTTAGTCGTTGCATCTTGAAAAGTAAACACCGGTAAATCTCAAAGCACCGGAGCGAGGGCGAAATCTACTTTAAGGAAATTGTGTCCAACACAAGCCTCGACTTATAATTTCTTTAAGCAATTAATTCAGAATTTAATTTATATAATTATTTTCTGAATTAATTATTTTTATTTTGTTGTTTATTTTATTTATACAATTATTTACACATACACACATCCACTGTGGGTGTAACAATCTTAAAGTAAAATTTCGTTTTTATTATTTGTGTGTTAGATAGACGAATATTTTGTTTCAGGAAATTAAATAGTAGTAATATACTGTTTAATAATTTCTTTGATAACATAGTAGTCATATATTGTTTATCATTGGAATTTTGTTACAAAATATTATTCTGTATATTTTGTGTGTAAATTCTTTTTTGTATAAAATTTGTAATTGGTGCATTATTATTTCATTAGAAATATGACTACTGAAACAAACAGTACTGAGACTATTTTTGGAGGAACTGATAGTGAGGCTCAGAATTAAGGAGGACAACCGTGATTTTGACAAGAAGTTAGGAAACCATGTCATGGAGGCTACAGCAAATGTTGTGGAACATAGACAAGGGTCAAAATTCAACAACAAGAAGTGGAAGCATGATGGCAATGGCCCCAAATAGGGATTCACTGGTAAGATCAATAAAGGAGTCAACAACGGGATAAACAAGAGGTTCAAAGGCAAGTATTTTGTGTGCGGCAAAGATGGACATCGCACTAAGAATTGTCACGTTCACAAAGATAGAGGGAGTTCAAGCAAAAAGCTAGCACAAGCCAATATAGCCGAGGATTTTTCTCTTTCCAATGGAGTGGCAGACATCAATCTTGCTGCAGTAGTTTCTGATGCAAATTTGGTGGGTAATCCCAAGGAGTGGTGGGTTGATACTAGAGCAACCCGTCATATCTGTGCAGATAAGAAGATGTTCACAACCTACAAAGTGGTGGAAAATGAAAAATACTTTTTTATGGGAAAACTCCTCCACATCAACTATGGAAGGACAAGGAAAGATTGTGCTAAAAATGACCTTGGGAAAAGAACACAATCTTAACTATGTATTCCATGTGCCAGAAATTCGCAAGAATTTGATTTCTGGGTCATTGTTGATCAAAAATGGGTTTAGACTAGTCTTTGAATCTAACAAAGTTGTACTCTCTAAGAGTGGAACGTATGTGAGGAGAGGTTACTTGAGTGATGGGCTTTTTAAGCTTAATGTATTAACAGTTGTACCAAATTTGGCTTTAATAATAAGAACACATTTTTTGTTTATATTGTTGAATCTTCTTTTTTATGGCATAATAGATTAGGACATATTAATTTGAATTCTTTCTGTAGACTTGTTTCTTTAGAATGTTTGCCAAACTTAGAGTTTGATCCTAATCATAAATGTGAGATTTGTGTTGAGACAAAACTCACTAAGGCATCATTTAATAAAGTAGAAAGAAGTATTGAACCTCTAAGTTTAATTCACACAGATATCTGTAACTTAAAATTTGTTCAAACTAAAGGAGGTAAAAAGAACTTTATTACCTTTATTTATGATTGCACCCGATATTGTTATGCTTACTTATTGAGAAGTAAAGATGAGGCCTTAGAAGCTTTTAAACAATATAAGCTTGAGGTTGAAAATCAACTTGGCAAAACTATTAAGGAGTGAAAAGTGATAGAGGTGGTGAGTATGATACATCATTTGAGGAATTTTGTTCTGAACATGGTGTTATTCACCAAACCACTGCACACTATTCTCTTCAATCAAATGGAGTTGTTGAGAGGAACAATCAAACTCATAAAATGTTGATTAGTTCAGGGTTACCTCAGAACATTTAGGGGGAAGCGATTTTGTCTACTAACTTTATCCTTAACAGGGTACCCTACAAGAAAATCAATCAAACATCTTATGAAGTATGGAAAAGTCGACGACCTACCTACAATTACCTCAAAGTGTGGGGGTGTTTGGCCAAAGTAGCAATCCCTAGTCCTAAAACAACTAAAATAGGACCAAAAACCATTGATTGTGTGTTTATTGGTCATGCAAATAATAGTAGTGCGTATAGATTTTTAGTTCATAGATCTGAAAATCCTAATATGCATATAAACACTATTATTGAGTCAAGGAATGCATCAATTTTCAAACACATTTTTCTTTTCAAGGAAACTTAAGAGACAAGTTCAAATAAAAGAACTTTTGATACTGCTATGGGTGGCAGTAAAGACCAAAATGATAATGAAGCAGATGAACCTAGACGTAACAAGAGGGCTAGGATTTCTAAATCATTTGGTCCAGAATTTTTAACATATCTGTTAAAAAATAAGCCTCAAAACTTCAAGGAAGCAATGTCAAGTCCTAAAGCTCCACTATGGAAAGAGGTTGTGAATAGTGAAATTGAATCTATTTTGCAAAATCATACTTGAGAACGGGTGGATCTTCCACCAGGGGGTAAACCTCTTGGATATAAGTGGATATTCAAGAGAAAAATAAAAGCAGATGGTTCAATTGATAAATACAAGGCTAGGCTTGTTGTTAAGGGATACAGACAGAATGAAAGCCTTGATTATTTTGACATCTATTCACCAGTGACAAGAATAACATCTATTCGCATGTTAATTGCGATTACAGCTTTGTATAATCTGGAGATACATCAAATGGATGTTAAAATAGCCTTTTTGAATGGCAAGTTAGATGAGGAAATCTATATGGAACAACCGGAAAGGTTTCAAGTTCCCAGCCAAGAGAAAAAAGGTTTGTAAACTTGTCAAATCCCTTTATGGATTAAAACAAGATCCGAAATAATGACATGAAAATTTGATCATGTTATACTTTTGGATGGTTTTAAGATAAACGAATGTGACAAATGCATCTATGTTAAACACACAGACAAAGGATATGTCATAATTTGTATTTATGTGGATGACATGCTCATTATTGGAAACAATATTGACATGATTAAATCCACAAAGAAAATATTGAACAAAAAGTTTGACATGAAAGATTTGGGAGTAACAGATGTAATTCTAGGAATAAAAATTACTAGAACATTTGAAGGATATGCTTTATTTCAGTCTCATTATGTTGAGAATATTCTGAAGAAATTTGGAAAGCATGACGACTATCCAGCTAAAACACTTGTTGACATTGGTCTTCATTTGTCAAAAAATACAGGTGCAAGCATATTGCAATTAGAGTACTCTCGGATAATCGGAAGCTTGATGTATTTAATAAATTGCACTAGGCCAGATATAGCCTATGTTGTAAGCAAATTAAGTAGGTACACAACTAATCCAGGGTTGATCATTGGAAAGCGATAATAAGGGTACTTAGGTATCTAAGACATAGCTGCAATTATGATTTACATTATACCAAATATCCAGCACTACTTGAGGGGTACAGTGATGCAAATTGGATATCGGATACTAAAGACTCAAAATCCACTAGTGGATATGTCTTTACCGTGGAAGATGCTACAGTCTCTTGGAAATCCTCCAAGCAGACATCCATAGCAAGGTCTACAATGGAATTTGAATTTATCGTATTAGATAAAATAGGAAAAGAAGTGGAATGGCTTTGTAATTTCTTAGAAGACATTCCAATGCGGCCTAAACTTGTGCCAGCTATATGCATTCACTGTGATGGTGAAGCAGCAATAGGACGGGCACAGAATCATATGTATAACGGTAAGTCTCAAAACGTTCATCGAAGACATAATACCGTTCGACATTTGCTCTCACATGAAATAATTTCCATAGAATATGTAAAGTCAATCGAGAATATTGCGGATCCATTGACTAAAGGGCTAGCCAGAGAGAAAGTGTACCATTTAACGAGGGGAATAGGACTAAAGCCTATTACTTAAAAGTCGCCATAATGGCAACCCAACCTAGTTGATTGGAAATCCCAAGATCTAGGTTCAAAGGGACAACCAAATTATGGATGACTTCACGTAACACTAAGGAGGTTTTCTCCTACTCTTTTCTATGATAAGAAGAGTGATACATGCAGCGTTAGTAGGATAAGCTTTGCTTTTAATGATTCTTATAGCTTAGAAATCCAAATGGGGTATAGCAGGATACTCTTAATAACAAGTCACCTATATGAGTATGAATTGGGCCGGTTTTATTAGAATTAAGAAGACTAAATTCTCTAGAGCAGTCATGAATTACCAGGTGTTGTTCAGTGCCAAAATGAACATAACGTTAAGAACCAAACTGTGTCTGCAGATACACTATATGTAGTCTATTGTCTTGGCTTACACAAATAGCTGAACAGTTCAAGGCATCGCGTCCACTGGTTAGCTAGTAAGTTCGATACGCTTTCACTAGAGGAGGTTCAAAGCCAAAAGCTACCTATCTCGACGTGGTGTATCTTCTTAATGTACTCTTTCTTTGTCTGCATTTTGTTGCATGTCCGTTATTGTGAATTCTATTCATATCGGGGATATTTGGAAAATGGCTTTGTAAAACCTTATTTTTTTCTAACTTTAAGCATTAATTAAGGTACGACCCAAGTGTTATTTTTAACGTTACTAATTTAGTTCATGTTTAATACCGCGTAGTGAATAATATCGTGTATTTGGTTGCTCAAAACCATTTTTCAGATAAATGAGAATTTAACGCGCATTTTTGGGTTCGTAGAAATGGTTTTAGGTGGGTTTCTTACACATTTGCGAAATGTGCTTGTCCCACATTAGAAAGGCTTAAGGATTTATATTGGTATATAAACTCTAGCTTGAGATACTTGGGATGAGCCCCAAGAGGTACCCAAGTTTGTGGAAGGGTGAGGTTATGGGACAAGTGGGCTAGACCCATTGGACCCAAAACAAAAACAAATGCGCACGTCGCCGCTACCGTCCATCTGGTAGGTCAGGCAGGCTAGGCTAGGTTTGGGCTTGGGCTTGGGCTTGGGCACGGGTGCGTGGTATAAGGTGTGAGGTTGGGTTGTGCTTGTCCGACCCAATACTTATCTTTTTGGGCCAAAAACATTTGTATTTGATTTATTTAATTTTGAATTTTAGTTTAAAATTTCAAGATAAATCTGTCCAAATTTTTTCCTCCACCTTAACAGGTTCATACCTATTAGAATCCACCCAAACAAGTTCATACTTGTTGAAATTCCACCCGAACAAATCTGTTTCTATTCAAATCTAGGTTTTCTACCTGTTGAATCTATTTGAATAGGTTTTCTATCTGTTGACACTTGTTTTGAAAAGCCACTTCTTCTCCTATAAATAGCTTGCCATTCCAACATTTCATTCCATCTAATTTTTCCTGAACATTTCGTCTTTCTTTTTCTGTTCATCTTTGTGCTCCTGTATCTGTCTACTATTTAGTTTCTAAGAAAAGGAAAGAAAGAGTTACAACATAGTTTTGGTTCGCCAGACTTGAGTTTGTAGTGCTGCAAATCAAGTGTTAGTCGTTGCATCTTGGGAAGTAAATGTTGATAAATCTCGAAGCACCGGAGCGATAGTGAAATCTACTTTAAGGAAATTGTGTCCACTACAAGCCTCGACTTATAATTTCTATAAGCAATTAATTCAGAATTTAATTTATATAATTATTTTCTGAATTAATTATTTTTATTTTGTTGTTTATTTTATTTATACATTTATTTACACATACACGGATCCACTGTGGGTGTAACAAGATATCAAGCATGACAACACACAAGATATGAGTGTTCAGCATCGCAATCTTGAGATTATATATATGAGTGAATGATACAAGAATGCTATAAGATATGAGTAATTATTAATCTTCATCCTCACTCTCACCCTCATTCTTATCAAGAATACAAATATGAGTGAAGCAAATATGTTCTCTATAATCATATTGGAGTTATAAATGTGAGAAAACATGATTGAATAAAGTGGGAAAGAAGAATGACAAGATAATCGATGAATTGATCATCAATCAGAGTTACATTTCTTTTGAAGTTCGATTCATCGAGGAGATTTGACAGATACAAAAATAAAAGTGATTAGCGATTGAATCAGAGTTTAATCAGAGTTACAAACCTTACCGTAATTAGATTGGAAATTAGGGATTGAATCTCAAACCCACCCACCGACAAGATTTATAGAGAGTAACCGATGAGTCGTTGAGAGAAGATCGTGAGGCTTACAAGAAACGGAGAAAAACAAATTAGGAGAAACTACATGTAGGTTGGAAAATGAGAAAAAGTTACTCATACATGGGGTGTAAGTGTGTTTGTAGTAGGGTGCAAATGAAATATTGTGACGGTATAAATGACACTTGCACTCCTCATCTGTTGATAATTTTTTCTCATTCTCCCACCTCCATGTAGTTCCATCAAACATGGAGTTCCACAATGTTTGATCATGAGGCAATAAGTAAGAAATTAGGAATATTTTATTAGGTAAAATACCAATAGGGCCTGATATCTGGACTTAATTTCCATCAAATCCTATTGAAAAATAAGTGCTAGTAAAATTATCGCTAAAAATAATTTTTAGTGACAATTGTTTGCAAATGTCGCTAAAAACTAACAGTTAGTGACTCTTTTTTTTTTTTTGGTCATGGTTTTTATAAATTGTCCCTAAAACTTACAATTAGTGACGTTTTTCTGTGACGAATTTTTCAAACTATTACTAAAAGTTGAAAATTAGTGACTTTTTTATAACGATTTTTTTAAATTGTCGCTAAAACTTATAATTAGTGACATTTTTTGTGGCAATTTTTATACTGTGGCTAAAATTAACAATTTGCGACGTTTTTTTAATATAGTTGGATGAAAAATGTCATTAATTATCATAGGATCTACACGTAAGTCTTCTAATTTAATTCTGTAAGGAGTGGGTTTACATGTAGAGACAAACTTATGTTGCTAGGAAAAGTTATGACTGGTAATTGCCAACCAAATAAAGTAGTCTTAAAATGTTATGAGTCGTCATTACCAATGAAGTAAATTTGTCTCAAAATGTTGTAAGCCTTGGTTCGCAACAAAATAAATTTGTCTAAAAAAAATTATATTGCAAACCACGCTTCAATGTAAACCTGACACATTGTAGATATCTCATTTTGACCGATCATAAGGACTTAGGCACTTAAATGCTTCCCGATAATGAAATGGTGAATTTCAACTTTAGAAATGCTTCGAAGTGCTGAGAGCTACTGCATCACCCGATTTTCATCCAAAATCATTTTTTTCTTTCAAAAATAACCATTTTGCCTCCGAACCTATTTGTATCCAAAACCTACCTTTTTGGTCTCTTTCAGAGACACAAGGGAGGGAGGGAGTTTCAATTAAGTTCGAATTGATGAAAACTTCAAAAGTGTTAGCTGAGTTTTCATCAAAAGTGTCAATTGGGTGTTAATTAAGGTTTCTTAGGCAACAAGTTAGCCTAGGAGCATAATAGTGGGTTTAGGGTCAAGTGGGCCCATGGGTTAACTAAGACACGGCCACACTTGGCAAGTCATCCCACACTAGCCCTCACCTAGCTGCATATCTCGTTCCCGGCTACAGAATGTGCTAGGTGCCACTATATATAGGTGGTGCGACCGTATGTGAGGATGCTCAGTTGCACCTTGTTCCGGCTAGTAGAGTCTCTTATTTCGTTTGGGATTGCTGATTGATTAACATGGGAGGCACCGTGAGAAAAAGAGGAGGCAACCCTAGGACGTTTAGGATTAGCCTTTAGGGTTGCTCATGCCTATAATACACCTCATTGCCTCACTTTTTGAGGATCCCAAGAGTTAGAGTTGAAAAGATAATGTGAAAGGACTAGGAAACTTAAGAGTTTCATCATTTAGCCGCAAATCATAAATTCTAACCCTAATGCAACAGCAAAACAACACCTGAAAGTAGATCTAGAGTTGAAGAGAGTTGATAAATAGACAATCCAAGCTTTAAGAATGCACTTAAGCAAGCATTCTAGCCTTGTTCTCGTGTTCCTCGGTTTGATATTCAAACCTCAGGTACTATTCTTATTCTTGGTTAATTTCAGTGTATTTTAGTCATGTTTTTCATATTTGATAATGGCTAGTTGATCATATGATAGCATAACATCATGTTAGTTAGATTTAGTTTTGTTTTGCTAGTTTAATTCGTGATTATTGTTGTATATTATCATGTTTCATCATATTAACCCAGTTAGATCATGCATGTTATGTTGGTTTTGCTCAATATTCTGTATTTTAAGAGTTAGTATTGATGCATATTCATCATATTGGTCATCTAACTAGATTATAGGTTCATATTGTGTGTTAGTTTCCATGTTTAATATCATTCTATATTGTTGCATGTTTTCACTAGCATGATGCTGGGGAGTACTAGGAGTTGGAAAATAATGTTTTTTTGGCAACTTTAATTTGAAATTGAAGTGGGACCCAACTGCCAGTTGAGGTGGGTCCAAATGGTTTTGTATTCTCTTAAGTGAGAAGGTTGCAATATAGAAATAATGAGCCAAAACCATTAGGTTGTGAATGAGAATTGTCTCATAAAGTAGGCATCAATAAAAGTTGGGCTTATACTTCGATTTAGTCTTGGTTTGGACTGGCCTAGGCTTGTATTTGTGCATATACTAGGTTTGGTCATGCACTTGGACTTGGACTTAGTCTTAAGCTTGGGCTGGGCTAGGCTGTGTTAAGCTTAGCATGTGCATGTGTTTGAGATTAGGCTTGGATTGGGTGGTGACCCAACATCAATATCCATTTTGCGACCTATCTAGTTAATTTATTCAAATATCATTATATACATATTTATTTGTATATATTAAGCACATGGGAAGTTTAGACTTTTGTAACTTTCATCTTTTGATGATGGAGTTGATGACCATATTAGTGGCCATGAGTTTTTAACCATTGTAACTCTAGCCCTAATGGCTAGAGTTGATGGCCTGATGGCCTTCGTTAATGGAAATTTGATAATCCTGTTGATGTTGGCCTTCTAAAGAAAGCTCTCCCCTACAAGTATAAATAAAGGTCATTTCCCTCCAACTTAGTAAGCGCTTGTTAGAGAGGTTTTATAGTGATGGAAAATGGGATGGTGTTTTGAGATAATAAAGCTGGAGATGGTTTTTTATACCAAATAAATTTTTTCCATCTTCTTTTTGCTAGCCCCTTCTTTGGTTCTTGTTATAGAGAGAGTGCTTCCATTTTCAAGTTCGTCGAAGATATTCGAAAGCTACTTCTACATGAGCTGGTTTCAACTGTTGTATTCTGGGAGATAGATGTCAGCATACATCCACTACCCATTGGGAGACGGTGAATCTGTTTTAAAAAAAACTATGGGTATTAGTGCATGGTGAAATAACTTTGCATTATAATGACATTAACTCTTATTCATTCTATGGGTTTTTTTGTTGTAGTTGCTGTTGCTATTGTTGTTGTTGTGTCAATTGTGAGTTCTTTCATGTCTTGATTTGTAATCAAGGAAATTACTCCAAAATATTTTTGTATTCATGGAATGGTAAGTAGAAGTTTAACTCTATTGTTTAATATATTTGCTCATAGTTGCCATGAAACTCATGACATTCCTGTAACTGTAATGCATCTATAGCTGTTTGAATTACACAATGCGAGTTCTAGCCTACGTTACTTATGTAACATGCATTATATGATATATTGGTTCATTAATTCATCTTCTATGTAAGTGTGTATATAAATAGGGAGCATGGAGGTTTAGCAGCAATATGGATAGAGTTTTGTACACATCTCCTATACATGGAATACAACATTGAGGTTTTTTTTTGTTTTTTTTTATTTTTATAATGTGTTTTATACCAAGATAAGCATTAGAGATAAAGAAGTATATTCTTGGCTAAAAAGATCATTTCGAATGCAACCGTGAACTCTGGTCTTACGTAGTTGGACAATTTATAATTGTAACATTAGTAATTCAAATTGTAGTAGTTTTAATTTCTAATTTGTAATAGTTTCACCATAGTGAAAGGAAAGGATGAAGGAAAGAAATCATAAACCTTCAAGTTTCGAGAAAATCTTTGCGATTAATTTTATTATTCCCAAAGTGTTTTGGTTTTCTGTAATAGAAACCTTACAGAAACCAAAGTTTAGCATTGGTTAAAGAATATTTCTGATTTATGTTCAGAAATGGCAACCAAAATGGAATTGGTGTCAAACCTTTGGATTTGATGAAGACTTTGGATTTAATTTATTTATTCCAAAGTAGTAGAAAATCAAGTTTTGAGAAAATCTTTGGTTATAAGCTGATTATTTCCAAAGTGTTTTGGTTTTGGAAAAAGAAACCAAGATTTAGCATTAGCTAAACTATTTCTGATTTATATTTAGAAATAATGGGTTTGGTTCCGAGAGTACCAGTTAACTTTTATGAGTGGTAAAATCCTAGTAGCAATTTTTATTTACTTGGGAATTGGTTTTGTAACTTGGTTTATCCCTTGAAAACTTAATTATGAATTTGTTCCTATTCACAATGAGTCAAGGAGCTCTTGAAAGTTTTTTCTAAGGTTAATTGGGTTTTAAGTGGGACCGTTGTGACCCCTCCAGTCTTCTTGGAAACTTTCCTAACCTTGTTCGATTGTGAAACTAGTGATGAGATTAATTTTGAATTAAATTTTAGCTTTCGGGATTTCCTAGTGTTAATTTGGTTTCTGCAAAAATAGAAAAGTTGAAATTCTGTTATAGTTCTTAGAAATGGCTTCAAAGGTAACAATGGGAAATGTTGTTCCACCTGACAACCTTAAACCTTGTGAGGTTCTTAAAGGAAGATCAAGAGTGATCAAGTATGATTAGAGGAAATCATAAGATTGCATGATAATTGCTCTGAATTAATCAAAGATGATTTGTATGTCATCCTTGTGTAAATTATAGCATGTATGATTACTATGTGACTTTGCTTAAAAGCAAAAATGAGACAACCCATTAGGGTGGTTGAATTTGAATTTTTAAATTCCAAATATATTTTTAAATTGGTGGATCCAAGTGATTGCAAGATCACTGATCACAGAGATAGAAAGCTAGTGGTTCTTAAGAGGTGTTAGACCAATGGCTACACAATTATGAGATTGTGGTTCCTAGTAGTGAACAAATTACTGATCATATGTTAAGACATGATGGTTCCTAGTAGTAAAAGAGTTTACTGATCATATGTCAAGACATGATAATTCCTAGTAATGAGAGAGTCTATTGATCCTATGTTAAGACGTTGTGATTCCTAGTAGTGAAATGACTACTGATCACATGTCAAGATATTGTGATTCCTAATAGTGAAAACTCTACTAACCACATGCTAAGAAAGTAGTGATTTCTAATGATAAGACTACTGGCCATGTTATGAAGTTTCGAATAGTAGACTATTGATCACTAGGTTTGTGATTCCAAATAGTATGGCTATTGACTTCAAAGTGATAGGTTGGACCAAGTATGTTTTGGTACCTTGAATTTGGAAAAGACCTAATTCGGTTAATGACGGTCTGGGAATGTGTTTTCTATGATATGATTTTGAAGTTCCATAATCATTGTGACACAATTGTCTAAAGACCTTGTATGAATTTTTAGAGAGGCTAGGAACCTTCATATAAATTCTACAAATTTAGGGGTGTCATGCAAAAGATGACAATACCTAAACCCAAACAGGTAGAATATGCCTAAAAATCTATTGACTTTGTATTCAATGCTTATGCACAATATAGTAGTGCATATCGGTTTTCTTGTGGACAAATCTTATATTCAAATTGATACAAGAATACCATCAAGGAATTGAGGAAACGATTTTTATGAGAAAATAGATGAGCCTAGAAGATGTTAAAGGCATAGGACTTTAAAGTTCTTATGTCTAATCTTTTTAAATCTATATGGTGGCTAGTGAGTCTAAAAGCTTCATTAAAACTGTTATTTCTCTAGAAAGAAGTTATTAAATTAACTTGATCTTGCAAAGGTAGTAAGCCTTGGAGTGCAAGTGAATGAAAGTCGATAAGACAGGCTTGTTATCAAAGTATACCGGCAAGGCCTGGATTACTTTGATATGTGAACACCAGTTATGCTGAGTGTGATCGCAATTATGCGAAATCTGGAGATACATCAAGATGGATGTTTAGATAGCTTTCTGTGGAGAAGTGGTTTTGAAAATACTCTTCTGATCCTGGGGGACGCTCTTGATCTTCTTCTAGTCACCTGAAAAAGAATGAACACTTCGGTCAGGGGTGCCAGAATTAGCACTCCGACGGGCAAGTCAGCTTCACACTCAAGATTGCTTGTATTCTAAGTTAAGCACCATTATTTTTACATACCCCCCTTCTAGCTGATGTCTTCTCTATTTATATCCTTTCCTCTTTGGGCCTCGGGATTAGCTCCATTTCCAACCACCTATTCGGCATATTTTATAATTGACCGATCTTCACTCGGCCCTTGCTTAATCAACTATTTGGCCGAGTAGGGTTGGGTTTGAGTTTTCGAGCTGATCACCGAATGCTTTGAATCCTGACTCCCAGATTCGACTATCCGGAATCACTACGACTCCCAATACTCGGCCCCCACAATTGCCCCCCAAACGCTCCACTAACGACAGTTGGCTGGAGTGTTTGGCTTCAAACTTCGAAGAGCTAGAGCCGAAATTTGGCGGCTGACCGCATTCCAACGCAAATGTCTGTGCACACGCTTCTTGGTTATCATTTCAACTTCCCGCCTCTTCGTACACTTCTATTTATTGTGATTTAAAATTTCGACATCCTTTCAAATGCATACACGATTTTAGATGCTCATCACTAGACTGCCTTCCGAGCTACCTCTGCAACTTTCTACTCTTCTCTATCTCATTCGCCTCTTGTAAGTTCTCTCCTTTTTTTCTTTGAATCTCTTTCCTTGCTTTATTTTTTGGCTTAGCATAACCCTGTTGGCTGGGGAGAATGCCGAAACATTTAAAAGATCTCCTCTCACCGAATCGAATTTCTGGCTTCCAACGCCATTTTTCCATTCCTGACGACGTTCGTCTGTCATTTGTGGCAAACGGCACCCTCGATATAGAGAGGGCTGATGAAACCACGATCGTCCTCCCTCTTCTATCAATCGCAGAGGGTGGGATCCGTTTCCCCCTTCACCCACTCCTTAGGGCCGTGCTTTGCCATTGGGGGTTAATCCCTTCCCAACCCAATGTCAACTTATTTAGAATCGTGATAGGGATTATTGCTCTAAACCACCACCTTGGGCTTAACCTTGGCATTCCCGCTATTCGGCATTGTTGCGCCTTGGCCAAGTCTTCTGGTCGGCACGAGCGTTATTTCCATAGGGCCAAAGACACCGACCATCAACTAGTGACTATGCTTTCCAGCTCTGGCAAGCGAGTCAATGATGTTATGGTCGTCGTCCAAGGAAACTAGGAATTCGGCGAAGGCGAGGAGCGCCTTGATCGTATTCCTAAACGAAGGAGAGAACTAGGTGGCTGAATATCTGCTTTTATTTATTTCTTATATTTATAAAACTTCATTTTCAGGACCTCATGGTTTTGCTTTTGTAGGAAACGATTTGAAGAAAATCTTGACCTCGACTGACAACACTGTCCTTTCGGAAATCAAGACTGCGCTCAAGTATTTCGGCCGACGAAGTCTTCAGAAGCAGGGGAGGGCGGCCCACGTTCTGCTCCGCTATGAGCCGACTTATACGACCTTTTCGGCAGCGAAAAATATACCAATTCCGAAGGGTGAAGAGTTTCTTACTGCCCTTATGTTGACTGATTTCAAAAATTTGAGACAAGTCGGTTACGAGGGATCAGATTTGGAGCGACCGAAAGTAGCTGAGGCCAACGAATCAAAAGAATTCGAAACTAAGGTTGATGATGTTTTGAAATTAGCATTTGAAGAAGCCGGTCTCAGTTCGGCTGATCCTCCGTTCACTTCGGGTAGAGAGGACCGTTCACTTGATGATATTTTTCACGGTCTGGAGGATCTTCCCGGCGCATACCCAGAAGATATGGCTGGGTTGAGCCTCACTAAACTTGCCAAGAAGGCGAACGCGGAAAGGATGGCTGTGCGCCGAAGGGCGGAGGAGATTCGGGTTGCCGAATCTCAGTCCCAGTCCTTGCCTGTTATTGAGGAGGGGACGACAAAAGATGGAAGTATAGAGGCGGAACCTTTTGCGCAGGCAAGTGTAGAAGCTAAGCAAAGGGTCGAGAAGGGCCCTGCCAATGTCGAGGCCGGCTCAGAGGAAGACGGTGCCAACAAATGACCTCGTTTGGAGGAGTCGAATGTGATTGTACCCTTTGTGTTCAGCCCAAGATAAAAAATACGCCGATCTCCTCTGATGCTTTGGTGATCAGAGATCCAGCCGTTGCACTCAGCTTGGCGACGTCCATTTCACTGCCAGCTGACAAGGTGGCTTTTCGGGCAGAGCCTAATCTGGTTGCCATTGCGTTGGCTACACAATCATCTCTTTTACTATATATCTGGACTTTGTCTTTTTTCTTTATGCAGATATTATTTTGTTCTTAACTTCTTGTCTTACAAGCCGTCGGGAGGATAGCCGACATGGGCCGTCGCTATCACGAAGCCGTCGAGCTAATTGACTATTTACAAGCAAAGGTTGAGGGCCGAAGGAGTAGGGCGCAGACGGAGGGCGCCCGTGCCGAGACCGAGATGGAGAGAGCCCGCAATGCTAAAGAATTGAGGTCGGTCGCCGAGAGGAGAGCAGATACAAGCGACGACGCGCTTAAATTGGCCCAGAAGGCGATCTCTAAATTGGAGGCTAAGTTGGAAGAGATGAAGGCGGCGAAGGAAACAGCCGAACTGAAGGTTTCCAGCGCATTCGATGTTGGGAAAAAATCTGCTTATGATGAATATGTAGACGAAGTCCCCAAATTTGAGAATCGGGGATTTAAACACGGCTGGCTCAAAGCCCTTGCTGCTGCTAATGTGACATTGGCTACACCAATTCCATACGAGCAAGTGGATATTGAGCCGCTAGAGTCTGACTCCGATGGTTAATCTGGGCGGCTCTTGTTTTTATTTTAGGATTTGCGTGTAATTTTCAGCTTTTTACAACTTTTTGTTTAGTAATTTTCATTTGTAAAATGGTTACAATTTGTGCCCAATTTACTTAATGAAAATTCATTTTGTACTTTGCTGTTGCGAATGAATGGAATTATTCGGTTGCTGTTGTGAATAAAAACATTTTGTATACTTGCCGACTAGATGATTAGGCCGTTTTAAAAGCCAAAAATCAGTGCATGAAGTGGCTATGGCACATATCAATCGGCATGAGGCCAAGGTGTTCGGCCGGATAGATTAATAAATCTGCCCTTACCCCAACCAGTGCATGAACTCCAAGGCATTTATCTATAATTGCTGTTTAGATAACCAGGCCATTTTAAAAGCCAAAATCAGTGCATGAAGTGGCTGTGGCACATATCAATCGGCATGAGGCCAAGGTGTTCGGCCGGATAGATTAATAAATCTGCCCTTGTCCCAGCCAGTGCATGAACTCCAAGGCATTCATCTATAATTGCCGTTTAGATAACTAGGCCGTTTTAAAAGCCAAAATCAGTGCATGAAGTGGTTATGGCACATATCAATCGGCATGAGGCCAAGGTGTTCGGCCGGATAGATTAATAAATCTGCCCTTGCCCCAGGCAGTCCATGAACTCCAAGGCATTCATCTATAATTGTCGTTTAGATAACTAGGCCATTTTAAAAGCCAAAATCAGTGCATGAAATGTCTGTGGCACATATCAATCGGCATGAGGCCAAGGTGTTCGGCCGGATAGATTAATAAATCTGCCCTTGCCCCAGCCAGTGCATGAACTCCAAGGCATTCATCTATAATTACCATTTTGATAACTCGGCCGTTTTAAAAGCCAAAATTAGTATCCGTCATTTGGAGAGTAGCGTTAATGAGATTGCCTCAGGGTGGCTGCAGGCATTAGAAATAAATGGGCTCTTCGCGCCAGTAACTTCGCTTTCTGTGTTCAGACGTAATTCAAGACAACTTGTCGCGAATGTCGAATAGAGTTTTCTTCAACAGCAGAGGCGAGGGTCAAACTTTGGCTGAGCTTGATACGGCAATAAATCGTGGCAGAGAAACTACCCGTGTGGGAAGTGGGGCGTCCAAAGAACGGGAAAAATGTCAACCTTCAAGTCGTCGAAGCAGATCACCCCAAAAGGAGAAACAGCAACGGGGAAGCTCTCCGCGACCATTGAGTTTTGCAGTTTCCATGGAGAATAAACCGATGACAGAGGTAGACTCCATTATCAAGGACCCAGGGGTGGCGGTCGAGTTTGCTCGACAGATTTTTCCACCGGAGGTCCAGCAGTCGATGGTTGGACGATAGGATTTTGACGTATTTCGAGAGAGCATCCATGGGGCGGTGAAGGGGCTGTACACCGCCTACAAAATCAGCATGCGCCTGCGCGCCGCGCAGTGGGAAGTAGAGAGGATGGACCAACGGATCCGCAGTTCGAAGGCTCGGGCGGAGAAAGCTGAACATGAGCTTAGAGAGCTTAGAACGGCTAAATCCGCGGAGCTTCGTGTGGTGGGTCAATCTAACCCGATCGTGGAGGAGAGGGTGACCCAACGGCTATTGAGTCATGCCATCGCCGATCAAGATACGGCAAGCATGTTTGCCGTAGAAAATGCGAGGTCCAAGGGTTATGAGCAAGGCTTTCATGCGGGCCGGAAGGTTGGGATCGACAAAACAAAAGAGAAACTTACAGAGGAGGTCTGTCGCTGCGAGAATCGAGGCTTTAAGCACAGTTGGATCACGGCACTTCAAGCCACAGAGGCCCTTCGAGCAAAGGGTGTCGATTCGGCGTTGCCACGGTACTGACGTAATCATTTGCCATTTTCCGCCTTTGAAGTTGAAAAGAGCGACAATGAAGGAGACGCCACATAAAAATATTCATTGTAATGTTCAAGCGCGGATTGCGTCGAAAATTATGCAATTACTTGTCTGATGAATAAAATGATCCGTTTTTCATATTCCTGTTGGAGAAACATTTTAATTTTTGCGTTGGCATACTTATATTTGCATGTTTTGTGCTTTATTGGAGAAATATTGTTCGAATAAATGGTTTTTTGTCATCATCATGGAGCACTTCACTAAATATTTATTCAGCATGCATGTTAGACTGCCCAAAGACGGTGTTGATAAGGCTCCGAATTCGGAGGCTTATCGGCCCAGCGACGTCATGTGCCGAGGGGGCTCCGAATCCAGAGACTGATTATCCAATCCTGATATCCACGAAGGGGCACCGAATCTGGAGGCTTTATTGGCCCAACGACGTCATGTGCTGAAGGGGCTCCGAATCCGGAAGCTTTATCGGTTCAGCGACATCATGCGCCGAGGGGGCTTCGAATTCAGAGACTGATTATCCAATTGTGGTATCCACAAACGGGCTCCGAATCCGGAGGCTTTATCGGCCCAATGACGTCATGCGCCGAAGGGGCTCTGAATCTGGAGACTTTGATTGGCCAATTGTGATATCCACGAAGGGTGCTCCAAATCTGGAGGCTTTATCGGCCCAACGACGTCATGCGCCGAAGGGGCTCTGAATCTGGAGACTTTGACTGGCCAATCGTGATATCCACGAAGGGCGCTCCAAATCCGGAGGCTTTATCGGCCCAACGACGTCATGCGCCGAAGGGGCTCCGAATCCGAAGACTGATTATCCAATCGTGATATCCATGAAGGGGCTCCAAATTCGGAGGCTTTATTGGTCCAACGACGTCATGCGCCGAAGGGGCTCTGAATCCGGAGACTTTGATTAGCCAATCGTGATATCCACGAAGGGCGCTCCGAATCCGGAGGCTTTATCGGCCCAACGACTTCATGCGCCGAAGGGGCTTCGAATCCAGAGACTTTGATTTGTAAATTGTGATAACCACGAAGGGGCTCCGAATCCGAAGGCTTTATCAGCCCAACGACATCATGCGCCGAAGGGGCTCCGAATTCGGAGACTTTGATTGGCCAATCGTGACATCCACAAAGGGCGCTGTAGACACCCCACTTTTGACCGACCATAAGACTCAGACGTCACCGATTGAGCGCTTGGTGATGTTGCATACCGTGCTCGTTCAGGAGTTGCAAAGTCTTGGCTGCGAGCCTTACCTTCGGACTTTCGGACTCTTTCATACCTTGCCTCGGTTCGCGAACCAGGCTTAGTTTTCTCTGTTTCTCTTCCCGAAGGGAGAGAGAGGTCTCGTAGACCATCTCTCAGTGGCCGTAGGCTATGTTTCGTGGTCATAGGCCATTTTCACCTGTTTGGAGTCTGGTTTCCGATTTTTCGGAGCTGTTGGCCGTGTGCCTCGGTTCGGGACCGCTTAACCACCTCTGTTTGCTCCAGTTTTTGGCATGCATCTTATTTACTCCCTTTTAAGGGACACTGAGGCTCCAGACACCAACTTCGTGGTCAAACACCACTCCCGGTGTCTAACAGTCAGTTTTCGGGGCCCCGGGCTGCGCGTTTCGGCCCCCGAACCTTCATTTTGCATCGGTTTGAGCTCATTTTCGGCAGGGACCTCTGTTTTATCATTAGAAAGGTCGCAATAGGGTGGGAGGCCAGTAATTGTTCTAGCAACTAGTTTTATTCCTCCATCGCCCTCCGTCGCCCGTTTTTCTCACTTCAAAGCCAATGTTGACCACCCTTGGGCCATTTTCTTGCACCCTAAACCACATTTTTGTGTTGTACACATCTGGGAGGCCACCAATATTTGGTGGCCGGCCAGTAATTGTTGTTGAACCTTTTGAACCCCTTTGAAAAGTGGGTTGTTCTCTCTCCTGGTTCATTGTCTCCAGTTTTTGACCGCAGGTTTCTGTTGAGCACACATGGGAGGCCACCAATATGTGGTGGCCGGTCACTAATCTTTCTTGACCCTTTTGAACCCTAGCCGACCGGCCATGGGAGGTAGCCGACCGGCCACCTAAAACCTAAATAACCGGCCGGCCAGAACCCTCTCAGTGTGTACAGTGCAGAAGTGTATTCTGTTTCCCCCCAGATTCTGTATCCGGGGGGGTTGCTTTTTGGAGGGAAACTTGACTCATTTCCCTCCATTTTCCCCCATTTTTTCCCTCCTCTTTTTCCTATATATCAGTAGCTCCAGCTACTGGTTTAGGGTTACAAAAATTTGCCTCAAGTCCCTTTCATTATATCTCTCTCCCTCTCTATTCTAAGCTCAAAACCTAACCATTTCTACACCCTTTCCACACCACCACCAAGCACCACACCACCACCATCCTTTCCAACACTTGGAGCTGGTTTTCCAGAGCATAGGAGCACCCAAACTCAAGCCAAAAGCTGCTGGAACTTGGTATACAAGGGTGAGTCTTCATTTCCCTCCTTTTGGTCCATATTTTGTTCAAAACATTAGCTATACATGCTTGCATATTTGGGCTCCGACCCTAACTGGAACTAAGCTTATTTTGAGTTTTTTTTCATGTTTTTTTAAGGGCCTCTCACTGTTTGAGGCCTCCTTGTTGCACTTGCTTCATTATCTCCCTTATATGTCATTTTCTTGTGTAGTAATTTTGGCCTATGTATAAATTGTTTTGAAGCATATCATAAACTGTAAAGTGACTCATTTTGATCTTTTCTTCAACATTGTGGAAGGGCTCATTGCTTTTTGAGGCTTATATCTTCCACTTGCCTTTATATCCCTCTTTTGGCCTCATTTTTGCATGATTTGTTAGCCTCTTTTGCTTCTTTTTTTAGGCTCTGGTCCGTACTGAAATTGGCCTTATTTTGACCCCATATTCATGTTTCATTAAGGGTCTTTCACTGTTTGAGGCATCCTTTTTGTACTTTGTGTTATATCTCTCTTTTTGGCCATATTTTGCATAGTATTTTTGGCTTGTATATATACTGTTTTGGGTTTGTCCACAAACTGTAAAATGATATATTTTGGGTCCCTATTCAACCTTGTTGAAGGACCCTCTTGTGTTTGAGGCCAGCAACCTTCACTTGCTTCTTTGTCCCTCTTTTGGCCTATTTCTTGCATGAGGGTTTAGCCATACTTTTGTTTGTTTTTATGGCTTGTGGTAAATTGTAAAATATCATATTTTGGGTCCCTCTTGAACATTGTTGAAGGGCCCTCATCTGTTTGAGGCCTGCAGCTGTGACTTGCTTCATTAGCTTGCTTTCGGGGCCATTTTTGTATGCTAGTTTAGTCCCATTTGCATTCGCTGTTTGACCTTGCTTAGAACTATAAATGTGCTTATTTTTGGGCTTTATTGACTCTGTCTTTACATTCCATGTCCAAATAATGCATGTTTTGCATAGCTATAGGCCAACGCATGTGCCTAATTTCATGTTTCGGGTCGCATGTCATGCATCGGGTGCTATGTTTCCATGTTCGGGGGCTGTTTTGCATCATACCTCACTTCTGAAATTTGCATGCTAGCATATCATATTCCATGCCTTGCCATGTTTTTGTTAGAGTGGCATGCGTGGCTTAGGTTCGGTCCTCGGTTTGTGTGCATGCGTGCGCGTATCTCGAGTTGTCTTATTTTCATCTAATGGCCTCTTATATGAGTGTGGCTGAGGTCCACTCATGTTAGTGTAAGTCCATTATGCATTGTGTATGCCATTTCATTCCATAGCATTGCGTATGCTAGGTTGCCTGTTAGCGCATTGTGTATGCCATATTACCTCGTGCATCGTGTATGTCATTTCATAGCATTGTGTATGCTAGGTTGCATCCTAGTCGCATTTCATGCATATCATGCATATTGCATCATGTTTGGGATAGGAGTTAGCCCGAGCACGGGAAACGAGGTATGTTCCGTACTCCGAGTGACGGAACGTATCTCAATTCCCTGCCACCGACACTCCGGATTACACATGATGGAGTCTAGGTTTTGTTGTGTTTTCATGTGCATTCATTCTATATTGAGTTTCATAATTCGACTCATCGGCCATCATGCATCGAGATGCGTGATTGGTGGCACGAGGATCGAGGCATGTATACATTTGTGAGAATACATTGCTATGCCCCTTTCCTGCTCTCTGTTGCAGCAAATCAAGAATCAGCAGTCTTTCGGGGCTTGGCGCGCTTTCCAAGAATAAACTGCGAACAGAGGCTAATCGGGGCATCCCAGTGGATTTCCGCGCAAGGCAGCCCAAACATACATCATTCATCAGAGTCGAGGCAGTCCCTGGCTTGCATGCCAGTTTATAGCTTTCTTAGATTAATTTGTAAATTAATTAGGATTTTTGTATTTATTCGGGACTGTATTATTTATTCATTTCTGACTGTATATTATTTATTCGGACCCTCTGCGCGAGGGCAATATTGTAATAAGTGTGCGTGTGTGTGATGTATGTCTTCCAACCCCACGTCTTTCTCCCTTTTATTTACCCGCTTATGATGGTTAGATTAGGGCATGTTTCAATTAGCATACAGTATGATAGCATGTTTGCATTCATTATCTGTTTTGCATGCACCGGGCTCGGCGCATCATACTAACTACATTGTATTTTCAATTCGAGTTAAATACTTGTTAGTTGTAGCATTTCGCATGCCAACTTTAGAATAGCCGAGCCTATCTTAGTTGCATTTTGCATGTGTTGCATTAGGCATTTCAGCATAGTTAGGATCACGCATGGATTTCTAACATAGCTTCTGTTTTGGCTTGGAGTACTCGTGAGTACTTGAGCATAGCATCCTTGCATGCAGTGTTTTTGAGATGACTGCCTGAATAAGCAATGCTTTACCATGAGGCTATTTGCTTAAAATGTGAATTAAACTGCCGAATCCTATTGGTGAAGTGGTTTTGATGAACTATTGACTGATGATTTTAAGCCCACTAGATGAGTGCAAACCATCTTTTCTAAGCACCCTGTGTGAATCCCAGCCTACTGCGGTGGAATCGTTCTACTTGCGCAGTAGACCATTCAACCATTTCAAACTAACAAAACATGAAACTGTTTTCATCAGCGATCCAGTATACTTTTGTGCTGCGCATACATAGTTAATTCTAGGCTAATAACCGGAATAAGAACACATAATGTTTCCATAGATATATGTTGTAGAGGGCGATTTTGATCGGCGAGCGTGGGTGCTCACAAAGTGACCTCCCCAATCGTACCAATTCTCGAGCCGATGGCACTTTGGTGATACGGAACGTGGCCTTGCACCGAGTCAGGTTCTAAATCCCCATAAAAAAATATTTAGGTGGCGACCTGTATCCGGCAAAGCAGTCCATGTGCACTTTTTCTAAAAGATCTGTTTCTTCAATATGTGCCATTTGCGGATTGCCTTGTTCAGATTAGAACCGTGACAACTTGAGAGTCCGAGCTGTATGAACCCCAATATGACAGAACGGGATCACCCTCCGGGGCTTCGGAGGAGTCTACAGTTTCTTGGCACTCTGCGGCGAATTTAGGAAGCTTGACTCGAACTCGGATATCTGTTTTGACTACACTTGTGTGTCTTTGCATTGCATTTGCTTGTGCGACCATAAGACACCGGTTTGCCAATCTGGCTATTCCTGAACGGTTTGCGCGGAGGCTTGTTCATGTCAAGGCATGACCAAAGTGCCCGGCTTTGTGGGCCTGCCTAGTATGGGAACACAAACCTCGGTTTTTACTGGGCACCCTTTTTGACCATTCGACCTAGTGCATATTCGGAATCCATAGTGACTATTCCAAACTAGGACAGGTTGCTTACCCGATAGGTTGTTTGAAACCGCTGCGTGCGTAGTGAAACCCTAGCTCCTGACAAGATAGGACAGGGAAACCCGACCCCAACATAGGGGTGTTTTGGCTCTCACTTACTTGTTATGTGCTTTGGAGTGCGTCTCCATACGAATGCATGTATCAGTTTACAGAGTTTGGGCATCAGGCCTGTGGGCGTCAGTTTAGTATTGTGGATATCAGGCCTGCGGGCGTCAGTTCAGTATTGTGGATATCAGGCCTGCGGGCATCAATCAGTGTTTTAGAATCAGTTATCTGCGGGTACAGGATTCAGTTATTCAGGGACAGTGATTCGGGGATAATAATCAGTGTTTGAGGACAGTGTGTATTCAGCTTATCGACCGTGTGTTGTTATGCCCTACTGTGTGTTGTGCATTTATTTTAAGCTGTTATGCTGTCCGTTTATCTGTTTATTTATTTCCTTATTGCTTTATTTATCTTTTTGCTAGGACAGTTTTAGCACAATTGCTTCAAACCCAGCAGATACCCCCCAAGCACTTTGGACAAGAGGTCGTCGGCTCAATCGATCTGAGGATCTGGTTGACGGACATCCAGTGTTCCATTCTCTACCCCCAGTTGTCAGGAGAAGACCGAGAAAGCGCAGTGCGTCTGAACGAAGGCTACCAGAACAGTGGTCTACCCTAGCAGTGAATAGCCGGGTTGAGGTGTCAGTTTTTGCCATAGAGATATACATACCAGTCAGTCAGCAAGATCAACAGAATACTGCCAGGATGGAAGAAATGATTCGCCAGATCCAAGAGAGCATAAGGCAAATGTAGGAGGACGCTGTCCGCCAAGCAGAGTTCTCTAAACAGCAGGCCACAGTCATGGCCCAGCAGGCCGAACTAATCACTAGGCTGCAACAGTAAAATGCAGCATCTACCTCACATCAAGTTCCTCCTCCACCAGGGGTCCCATTACCCAAGCAGGCACCTACTGTCCAGAATGCCCTGCCAAACACCTAGAACACCTTACCCAATGTCCAGAACGTCCAAGAGGACACAAACCTTCCAACAGGGCCGGCTTCGCCCCCAATTCTACCTCAGCTGTCTAAGGCGCCTACGCCTATCAACCACCTGGACTCTCCATTTGAGTTCGAAGTAGACCATACGGCTCTGAAATTGAGCAAGCTCGAGAAGCTTTTCAAGAAATCACAAGGCGTAAAGGCTATTCCGGATATCGAGGACGGATATACCGATGTGGCCGTAACGTTGCCAGGCAGATTCAAGATGCCGCATATCGATCGTTTCGACGGATCCGGGGATCCCATGGTCCACCTCCGGCTATTTTCAGATATACTGTGGCTAATGGGCCTAACCCGACCACAAAAGCTTTCGTTTTTCGGCCGAACCCTGTCGGGTGTGGCTGCTATATGGTACGCGAAGTTGGAAGACGAGGTAAAAAGAAATTGGGATGAAATGGAAAAGGCCTTTGTCGCGCAGTACTCGTACAATACCCAGATCGAGATTACAACTCGTGATCTCGAAACGACAAGGCAGGAGCCCAAAGAGACTTTCTCTGATTTTGTGACTCGATGGAGGGCGAAGGCATCGATGATGACTTTGAGGCCCACTGATAAGGACCAAATCAGGATGATTGTGCGCAATCTCCAACCAAAATTGATGTAGAAGATGATTGTACTCCCCTTCCCCACTTTTTCGGATCTACATGAGATGGGGGTACAAATCAAGGATGCGATGAAACAGGGTCTGATCTACCAGGATAGGGAGCAACCCCGGAGAACATTTAACCGCAACAATAACGCAGGCCCGAGTGGCGCGGCAACCGCGAGAGCTTCGGAGGTCAGCATGGTCACCACCATTCCCCCTCCCCTTCCAAGGCCTATGGCAACCACACCCTTCTCCGGTGCATCCGGAAGTAATACCCAAACCAATAAATACCCACCCAGAGGCCAAAGAACCTTCACCCCACTGTACATGCCTTTGTCTAAGGCTCTGGGGGTCTTGATCAGAAAGGGGCATCTAAAACCCCTAGAGCCGAGGTCACTACCAAATCCACTTCCACCGTCTCACAACCCAGCCAAGTACTGTGCATACCACCAGCAGCACGGCCATGATACTGATCAATGTTTCAGGCTGCGTCACGACATTCAAGACCTCGTTGACAAAAATGTGATCTTACCCCTAGAGAGACCTAATGTCACAACCAACCCACTCCCCACACACAACCAAGCTCCACCTCCCAAAAGAGTCAATCTTATCCAGACTGGGGTCGTGTCTTACGATCCTAGCATCTATATTACTCCTACCCATCTACCTAAGCCGAAGGTGTTCCTTCCCGACTGCACTGACTTCTTGTGCATGTTGGACATCTCTACAACCCATCTAAAACCCCTAGAGCCGAGGTCACTACCAAATCCACTTCCACCGTCTCACAACCCAGCCAAGTACTGTGCATACCACCAGCAGCACGGCCATGATACTGATCAATGTTTCAGGCTGCGTCACGACATTCAAGACCTCGTTGACAAAAATGTGATCTTACCCCCAGAGAGACCTAATGTCACAACCAACCCACTCCCCACACACAACCAAGCTCCACCTCCCAAAAGAGTCAATCTTATCCAGACTGGGGTCGTGTCTTACGATCCTAGCATCTATATTACTCCTACCCATCTACCTAAGCCGAAGGTGTTCCTTCCCGACTGCACTGACTTCTTGTGCATGTTGGACATCTCTACAACCCAACCTGAGCCAGTGGTGGTGACTGTGGAGGATAGCGCAGCAGGAGTCACAAAAGGGGATGGAATGGTTGAGGCAGGGTTTGAACAGTCTAGAAATTTTACTGGGGAAGCCTATGATCCAAGTGAGTACATCCTGTCAGTAGGCCAATCTGAGCTGAGTATAGGGCTGCCAGAAAGTGCAAAACTGTGTATGATCCGAGGGGGGGTTTGAGCAGAGGGCAGATGATTTGACGGCAGTGGAAGAGGACTTAGCCAACCTCCAATTTTCAATGACCAATAATCAGGGGACACAGCAGTCAACTGGTTTGAATATGAGGAATCAGCAGGAGCTACCGGGTGGCTAGATGATCAACCCGATGTTGTGGAAGAAATCCGACCAGAACAGGGCCCGGCAGGGGCGGGAGTATCAGTTATGGCTGGAAGGGCCGGGAGTCAGAATATATTGCCGGAGAGCGCCGATACGAAGAATTTCGCTCAGGACAGAAGCATTGTGAATACAGGGAAAGTTGAACAACAAACTGCACTGACTCAAGTAGAACAACAGGGTTCTGAGAGAACTGAAAAAGCTAAAATCCATGAGGGGATCGAAAGTGCTGTGGGCACGAGAACAGAGGATGCTGTGAGCATACAAGCTGAAAGTACTGTGGGTATAAGCATGCCGGAGCCAGACAGGTGCCTTTTGGATGCCAACGGAATGTGGTGGGAAGACGACGACTTATGTCTTGCCCACACAGACGAAGATTGGGGAAGCAATCAACCAGACGACACCTGGTACCTCGATGAGGTTGATCACATGACAAGAAGTGGGCGGTACTTCAAACCCCCGCACCTAGACTAACCCGAGACATCAGGGAAAGACAAGGAAGCCGAGAGGCAGAAAGAGAAGCAGATTGAAGAGGAAGCTGTGCTCAAGCAATTAAAGAAGATACAAGCAGACATCTCCATCTGGGGACTGCTTATGGCATCACGAGTACACAGGCAGGCTGTCCTATCTGCTATGGACAAAGCTAAACTCTCTATAGATACCACACCAGAGCAGCTGGTTGGGTTGGTCTTTCCAGGAGGAGGTTCCCCGACGATGACCTTTTCAGATAAAGAATTACCGCCTGAGGGCACAAATCACAACAAACCCCTCTACGTTTTCGTAGAATGTAGAGGCAAGTGGATACCGATGGTACTTGTTGATACCGGGTCCGCCATCAACGTCTGCCCAGCCAGAACAGCGTATGCAATCGGGTTGAAGCCCGCGGACTTCGTGCCGACTACTCAGGTGATCAGAGCATATGATAATACTAGCAGAGAAGTGATGGGGACTGTCAAGATCCAGACCCAGGTTGGTCTAGGACAACACAACATTGAATTCCATGTCTTGGACGTTCCCGCAACCTTTAACCTACTTCTGGGGTGACCATGGTTACACCAAGTAAAGGCAGTCTCTTCCACTTTACATCAGATGTTGAAGTACCCTCACGGGAAGGGGGTAGCTGTTGTTTTCGAAAATTCATCCATCCATCCGCCGCCAAAAGTGTCTACGCCAGTCTTGGAAATCGAGCATGGCACGGAGGATGTGTTCTTATCGGGGTTCACTTTGGCTGAGGCTCGGGTGGTACAGAACATTATGGCTGTGAATGAGGGAGTGTACGTCAGTGCTCAATCCGTCTACCTTATGAACAAGCTACAACACGTCCCCGAGATGGGATTAGGAAGGAGCGGCCGGAAAGGCGTCGCAGCATTGGCCGAAGTGCCACACAACCGTCATACCTTTGGCTTGGGTTATCTACCCACCAAAGAGGACTGGGTAAGGAAGGGTAAGAAAATGGCCGGAAGAGCCAGAGCAAAGAAGGCTAGGAAGCCTTTTGAATTAATGCACAGGCCCATTCAGGGTACCCCGAACGGACGCTTCATCCGGGAGGAGGAGGACTTTCCATTTTGTGGCTTCCCAGAACCATGGCTGAATGCGGAGGGGAAGCGCGTGCCTGGTTTCGAGATCTTCTTCGACCTGCAACTATCTGGGGATGACGTTACCGAGGAGCAGACAGACCCATCAGCTGAGGTTGAGCAGTGTAAGGCCGGGGACTCCAAGGGCACTGAAATTGAAATGGGGGTAACACTGGCATATCTACTCTCAGATCCTTCGATCGACCATAAGTGCTTGGGGGATAACTTCACGGTTTCCATGATTGGGGATGAAACGGCTGCGGGCTTATCAGCAACTATCTTGGATGCATCTATTGCACCCTCTCTCACTTGGCAATACGAAGAGGGATTTCTATCTAGCAGCACCGGGTCAGGTAGTGAGCCGGAATCTGATTCCACCGAGTCCTGTGAGTCGGAATCAAGTTCCAGCTCGACTGAGTCTGAGTCTGGTATTCCTGGGGATGATAACCCGGATGCCACAGTTATGTCCAGGTCGTCTTTTTCTTTCTCATTTGAGTCTGTTGTAACCGAGAATTTGGACGATTTGGATGAGCTTAATAAGAATCAAGTAACTGTGGTTTCTGAGTACTTTTTTGTGCCCTTGATTTATTGCATCAATTCAGACTTTCAAAATTTTGATGAAAACGACGGGGAAGAAATTCCCCCGGTTTTGCAACGATTAATTGAGCAGGAGCAGGAGAGGTTTGTCAAACCCTGAATGGATGAAATCACTACAGTGAACATTGGTACTGAGGAGGACCCGCGGCTGGTCCAGATCGGGTCCACGCTGTCTTCAGAGGAACGCGAGCGCTTAGTCGCTTTATTAAAAGATTTCAAAGTTGTTTTCGCGTGGTCCTACGAAGACATGCCTGGAATCGATCCTGAGATTGTACAGCACCAGATCCCCCTTGACCCCGAGGCCCGACCTGTCAAACAGAAACTCAGAAGGATTCGCCCGGACTGGGCTCTCAAGATCAAGGAAGAGGTCACCAAGCAAATCGATGCAGGCTTCCTGTTGGTATCTAAATACCCGACTTGGTTGGCCAACATTGTCCCAGTGCCGAAGAAGGATGGCAGGATCAGAGTGTGCGTGGATTTCAGGGTTTAAACAGAGCTAGTCCGAAGGACGACTTTCCTTTGCCGCACATTGATGAGTTAATGGACTTCACAGCAGGGCATGCTTTGCTCTCATTCATGGATGGCTTCTCGGGCTACAATCAAATAGTGATGGCACCAGAAGACAGGGAAAAGACTGCTTTCACCACCCCGTGGGGGACATACTGCTACAGAGTGATGCCGTTTGGGTTGAAGAATGCGGGAGCTACTTATCAACGGGCCGCGACTACAATACTACATGATATGATCCACAAAGAGGTCGAGGTGTACGTGGACGACATGATTGTCAAGTTCAAAGAAAGAGAGGGCCACTACACCGCCTTACAGAAATTCTTCCAAAGGATCAGAGAATTCCGGCTGCGGCTAAATCCTCAAAAATGTACATTCGGTGTTACAGCGGGAAAGATGCTGGGGTTTCTGATTACACAGAGAGGCATCGAAGTCGACCCTTCCAAAATCAAGGCCATCCTAGAAATGCCCCCACCAAGGACAGAAAAGGAGGTGCGAGGCTTTCTGGGTAAAGTGCAATTCATAAGACGGTTTATCTCAAAATTAACCTTGACTTGTGAACCACTTTTTGGTCTCCTGAAGAAAGGCAAGAAATTCCAATGGGACGGCCGATGCCAAGCTGCTTTCAAATAGATCAAGGAATATTTGCAGAACCCGCCCGTGTTGTCACCACCAGAACCAGGGAGACCGTTGATATTGTACCTGTCAGTGACTGAGACCACAATGGGTTGTATGCTCGCACAAGAATCCGACGACAAGGTGGAGAAAGCCATCTACTATCTGAGTAAGAAGATGCTAGAGTATGAGACTCGCTATACGCCATTGGACAAGGCTTGCTTAGCTTTGGTATGGGCTACCAGGAAACTGCGGCACTACCTGTTAGCTCACTCCGTAATGTTGGTTTCACGACTCGATCCCATCAAATATCTTTTTGAGAAACCGGCACTTACGGGTAGGCTAGCTCGTTGGTTGCTATTGCTCTCCGAATTTGATTTGAAGTATGTAACACGCAAGTCAGTTAAAGGAAGGGCAGTGGCAGAGTTCTTAGCTGACCATCCAGTAGAAGGGGGCGAAGCAGTCGAGTACTTGTTCCCAGATGAGGCCATTTTGCACATCGACGATGAATATTGGACGATGTACTTTGACGGAGCATCAAATCAATACGGGTATGGGATAGGAGTGTTGCTAATAGCACCCGACAATTCCCGTATCCCTCTAGCCTTCAAACTCCGGTTCAAAGTCTCGAACAATGAAGCAGAATATGAGGCATGCATTGCCGGTCTAGAAGCAGCTCTGGAACTAGGGGTAAGACGGTTGGACGTCATCGGTGACTCGAACCTTGTTGTGTCTCAAGAAAAAGGAGACTGGAAAGTCAAAGAAGAAAAGATGATGATGTATCATCAGACCTTGGACTTGTTAATTCCTAGGTTCGAGAAGCTAAACTTTGCTCATCTTCCAAGAGAGAACAACAGGTTCGCAGATTCTTTAGTAACTCTATCTTCCATGATAGATATTCCATTTGGAGTCCGGATGCGTCCAGTCATCATTGACCATAAATTTGCGCCTGCCTACGAGTCGATTGCCACTATAGATGAGGTTCAGGACGAAAACCCTTGGTATTACGACATTTGGAACTTCTTGGAAAAGGAAGCATATCCGCCAGGGGTAAATGCCAAGCATAAAAGGGCAATCAGAAGAATGGCCGTTCAGTTCATCATCTGTGGGGGTAAGCTGTATAAGAGAGGTCATCTGGGAATGCATAAGCTATGTGTCGAAGCCGAGGAATCGAAGCGCCTGATGGAGGCCATCCATGGAGGAGAATGCGGTGCGCATATGAACGGGGTAATGCTGGCACGAAAGATCCTCAGACAGGGTTACTACTGGTCCACCATGGAGGAGGATTGTATTGGTTTTGTTCGGCGATGCCACAAATGTCAAATTCATGCAAATCGCATGAATATCCCACCGTCGAAGCTGTACAATATGACTTCGCCATGGCCATTTTCAGTCTGGGGAATTGATGTGATCGGGGCTGTCACCCCAAAGGGGTCAAATGGGCATGAGTTCATCCTAGTCGCGATAGATTATTTTACAAAGTGGGTTGAGGCCCAGTCCTATGCAGTGTTAAAGGCTTCGCATGTCGCGAAGTTTATCAGAAACAACATCATCTGTCGTTACGGGGTCCCAAACGAGATCATTTCAGATAACAGTTCCCACTTCAAAAAGGAAGTGATTGACTTGTTGGAAAAATACAACGTGGCTTTTCATAAGTCATCCATATACTGGCCGCAAACCAATGGGACAGTTGAGGTTGCGAACAAGAACATCAAACATATACTGCAGAAGATGGTGGAAACCTATCGAGATTGGCCAGATAAGCTGCCGTTTGCTCTGTGGGGCTACAGGACTTCAATCAGAACTTCTACTGGGGTGACTCCGTATTCGTTGGTTTATGGGATGGAGGCCGTTTTACCTATTGAGATTGAGGTTCCGTCATTACAAGTATTGGCTGAGTGTCAAATAGCCGAGGCAGATTGGCAGCAAAGCAGGTTTGAGAAACTCATGCTTTTCGATGAAAGAAGACTGAAAGCACTGTACCATGTCCAAGGTTATCAGTGCAGAATTGCCCGGGCTTTCAACGAGAAAGTTAAGTCCAGGAATCTAAAGGAAGGAGATTTGGTGCTCAAGGACAACCGAGCTCCCATCCATGACCTAAGGGGCAAGTTCAGACCTAATTGGGCTGGTCCCTACATTATTAAGTCTATCTAGTCAGGTGGAGCTGTGGTTCTGATGGATCTAGATGGCTTGGAGTTCTCTCAACCGATCAATATGGACAAGTTGAAGAAATATTACCCCTGAGAGGCTCGCTAGGCCGAAAACCCGCAAGGGCGACCTAGGCAAAACTCAGAGCACGAAAAATTTAAAATATAAAAATTGAACTCGCAAGGTTGAAAACCCACAAAGGGCGGCCTTGGCAAAAGTTAGAGCGCAAAAGGAGAGTGAAAATACCCGAGTGAACCTAAGCCTGAACTACGTAAGGCTTGATTCCCATCTTTGGGATACGTAGGCAACTTCATCCTGAAGTTCAGCCATAAACTTTTCCCCGATCAACTTTGTCCATTCTTGATCACCTCAGTCATCTTTGTCTATCAGCATTCATCGTGATCTCCGGTGCAGTGATATTCAGACTAGGACAACTTTCTGTTGCCATGCAGTGCCGCGGTACTATTCAGACTAGGGGCAACTTTCCAGTTGCAGGGATCCGGGGTTGTGCATCTTGGTGACAGATCTCAGGCGTGTCCAGTTCTGATCCATATCGAAAATGGTTTTGAAAAGTTTTAATAAAAGTTGACTTTGTTCAAATTAATCTTTCTACAACTAAGACCATTTTTGGACCAACGCGGAAAATTTTCAGTACCACAACCTTCAATTTCATTGATTTCAAAACAGAGTTCTCCTGCTCTTGCATACAATCGAAGTTGTTTTTTATTACATGCATAAAGAAAACTTGAAAGTGCTAATAAAGCAATAAGTCTGGGGCATAGTCAAGTCAAGTATCCCTGAGCCCCCTCCCAGAGCTGGTCGGAGCCTCTGATGCCAAGCTGGGCCCGACCTGTGCCTCCTCATTGAGCCAGTCCCAGCACTCGTCAGACAAAGTGCAATTGAAAGCGGGAGCAGGGGCCAGGAGTTCTCTAGTCCTCCATGCCGTAGCATACCGGGCAAGATGTGCGCCTCGAACTGGGAATGAAGCCGGATACTCTATCCCCTCTAGTGGGCAAATCTGATTATGACCGAACTGGCGCAGGAACCGAAACGGAAAGTAGAAAACACAGTGGGTCAGACCAATCAACTGGATCCCGGTCAGTCGGGACATGCTATAGCTCATTGCCGGGAGATTGAGCCAAGGACAGCGCCAAGCAATGTGATTGGCAGACAAATTACATATCCAGCTGTACCACCATCCCTCATCAAAGGCATGGACTAGGCGTTGTCGAAAGAAGTAGCCGCGAGCTGAGTAGGCTGGGCAAGAGTCCACAACCTGCAATTTATCCATCAACCATGCCTGGGGAGGGATGAAAAATGAGAGAATAGAGAATAGAGAGATGTACGGTGAGAGAAAAGTGAGACAAGGGTTTTGTAAGAAAAACCGAGCCCGAGAGCCGAGTGATGTGAGCAAATACATATGTGAGATTGGGTGGGAAACATTACCTGCAGCAGTAGTGGACTCCCCGCGAATCTGGTCGTCTCCTGGCGATGGAAAGCATCTAAGCCCATCAGTGTCTCGGCCAGCGTCATCGCAATACAGCTCTTTCCTTCCTTCAAGCCTTCGGCAACTTCAATCAAACGAATGTTGGACCCGCCAAAGCCCGGGGAAAGCAGAAAGTGAGACAGCAGGCACAAGCAAAGGGCGTGTTGCCGGAAACCTTGCCAATAATGGTTGCTGCGGTCACCAGCGTCAGAAAAGCGATGAATCAAACCGAGGATATCCAGTTCACCATTACAGATCAGAGACCGAGCGTCATGCGTGGTAAGTCCACACATCCGCCCTAAAGCCTGGGCATGGCCAAAGCGGAACTGGGGCAGGATCTATTCATGACATTCAGATTCCATCAAAACTTGAAAATCTTCAAAAGTTGGACATACTTCTTGTCCTCCAAAGCTAAAGACGTGTGTCACCGGGTTCCAAAACCTCGCCGCGGCATGGAGGAAAGGGAAGTGCAGCGGAGTGCGGCTCAGCGTGAATAGTGCATTCAAGCCGAAGCCCCGGAAGTTCATCTTTTCCGAGCCATCTAAAGAAGCAATCCAAGCTGTGAGATTTTCAACAAGAAACGCCTCCATTTTGGTGCAAGACTAAGATGAATTGAATGAACCACGGAGCTAAGGCTTTTAAAGAGGGAAAAATACTATTTGGGGGGACAAGTGTCAAAAATTGGACGGTCGCTGAACTGGCCGGCCGGCCACCTTTTCTGGCAGGCCGGCCATTTACTTTTTCAAAACCTGGCCGGTGGCCTCCCCCCCTGCAATAAATCTGGCCGGCCGGCTCCCAAAAGTAGCCGACCATGCTCCAATATGTGCCTTCAGCCCTGTTTTACCCTCCAGGAGAAAGTTTTAAGCATTTCCATGCAACGGGTATGTCGAAGGCCGCCAACTTCCCTCCGTTTCGCATGCGTTCCGTTGCCCATATCGTCCGAAGTACACTTTGTTTTGTTAAGTTTTGTTTATCGAGTTGTTGTTTTGTTTATCGAGTTGTCGTTTTGCTTATCGAGTTGTTTGTCGAGCTGTCGTGCTTCATGTTTTTGAGTTGTTACTCTTTGTTTAAAGTTTTTTTTATCTTATTCATTGAGTTGTCAACACTATTGTGTTTTGCTTATCGAGTTGTAAACTTGCGAAGGTTTTGTTATATCTTAGAAAGTTAAGTTGTTGCGTCGGTTCACTACCTGACTGGGCAAAATGCGCAGTGCACATTTCCATTCAATCTCATTATGGTGCAAAATGATGCGATATGATGCTAAGAGTTTAAAATACAATACTTTTCTCAAAAACTGTTTCATTCCATCATGCTACGCCTATTACAACATTTTACAGACTAAGGCACAAGTTTTACAAACAAATAAAACTGCCTAATAATGTACAATGTGCTATAACTACTAACAAAAAGATAAATAAAACAGGAAACAACCGCATCTGTGCTCTCAAGAGCAGGAATAAGAGGCCTTCTTCGTCCTCTTCTGCGGAATAGACTCTTTGCCACCATCGCCGTCATCATCATCTGAATCGGAGTCGTCATCCTCGGGGTCCCCCTCAGCCTCGCCTCCACTCTCGGAACCAAGACCGGAGCTGTCCTCTCTGTCAGCAGATGTCTTCGACTGACAATCTGCAGCCTCCTTCTCCTCATCCTCACTGGGCTCCTCCTCTACAATGTGAGCTCGGCATCTACGAGATGACCCCCCATCGAGCTCCTCGAAAAGGCCTGGATGGCCCAACTCCCCGAAAAGGCCTGGATGGCCCAGCTCCCTGAAAAGGCCCAGATGGCCCAGCTCCTCGAAAAGGTCCGGATGGTCCACCTCTCCCAGAAGGCCCAGGTGGCCCAGCCTGCGGCTGAGCATATACTGGGGGCATCTGAAAATAAATAGTTTAATTTAAATACATCAGTCCAGATATATATATAACAGATGCAGATACAAGAAAACTACATGAAGTGGGTACATGTAAACACAGTGTGTAAGTGAGGTGTGTGTCAATTGTGCTCTACACAAGAAGCCTACCAGTGCAGTAGAAATCAGCATATCATCAGAAGTATGATAAATGCCAAAAAACTAAAGGGTACCTGGAAGCCCATGATAGAGAACTGCGCCTCCCTCCGTAGGACCATCCCCTCAAGTGAGGCTACCATTTCAAGCACCTGATCCATGTACTCAACAGGGGGCTGCAGATGCAAAGACAAGAATATCAGTAAAGGGATGAACATCCAAGTATCTGAGTAATGAATCAAAGCTGTAAAACATACCGGTGGTGAGTCGGGGTCCCTGACGTATCGATGGCCGGGCATCGGAGGCTCTATCGGGATCGGAATCGGAGAGGTAGTCCCGAATTGCCACCCCATCAACTCAGTCGGCATATCCGGCCATCCAGGATGAGGATAAGTCGGAGGAATCGGGGGAACCACTCCACCCCCACCTCTCGATGTACCAGCCCTGCGGGTGGAAGGGGCGTCTGCAGCCCGAGCCCGGGCTTGGCTCGAAGATGGCATTCCAGCAGGCCTCATCGTCGGAGTACGAACTCCCGTCAATGGAGGCATCAGGTAGGTGTGACGGTAAGTAGCGTAATCCCCCTCCTCAAGATGTATCAAAGCATCAGTGCCCAGCATAGCATTAACAACGTCCCAAGAAAAGAGCATATCAGCAATCCGCATATCAACTGGGGGTGCTGAGGGAGGGTCCTGAGAAGTGTACCCCCAGACCTGACGCAAGAAGCGTTCCCCCAAAAACCAAGCCCTACCAACTGGCCCTTCGAACAAAACCCTGTATCGGGAGGCGCCCCACCCTCCGACAAACTGGAATCGGACACCTTCACCTAAGGGCGCCCAGGGCTGCCATGTAATCTGGGGATAACAGATGCATAAGCAAGCAATAATCGAAAATGTACAGGGCAAATCAAAGATGAAAACAGAAAGAACTGAGAGTTCTGAAATACCTCCGACGACCGCACTGTATCAAAGTACTGCCGCAAATAAAGGAGAGACTCCCGAGGTCTTGGCCGGTGCTGGCCTTCGAATGCAAGCGAGTATGGGGTCACGGGAGGTCTTGCTACCACCAACTCTGGGGCCAGTGTCAGGAAATACACATAGACCCATAACTGTGGGAAACAATGCAAAATACGAAGTGCTGAGGGCAAGTGCATGATACAGAGTATAGAGTGCGCCGTGTGTGCAATGTGCAAGTAATGAGGAGCAGAAATGTAAATCAAAAGGGCAGAAAGTACCTCCCAGGCTCTCCAGTAGCCGCCAAGTAGGTCCCACCATCCGCGGGAGGTCGCGCTCATGTAGTAGTAAAGGGTAGCCCAGCCGGCGCCACCCCAATCATATCGTCTGACCTGTGACAGGTCGACCAAAGCGCTCAATAAATAAAGCCTGACAGTATTCCCCCTATCGGCAAACAAAGTGGTCCCGAAGAGGAACATCAGAAAGCCGCGGGCATACTGTGCTGCCTCCTCAGGAGTCCCGAGCTCCATCTCCACCCGCCGGAAATGGGAAGAGAACCAGGTGTATCGGACTCTCCCCGAAGGTCTGTCAACAGGTGGGTGAACCCCCAACAGATATATCCAAGCGGCGTCCCACTGGCCCATGTCCTCGTCATAAGGGATAGGCCAACCTACCACGTCAAGGCCAATCAGTACAGCAAAGTCGAACGGGGTCATAGTCAAGTCCCCCGTGGCAGAGAAATGGAAGGAATTGGTGGTGTCCCACCATCTCTCCACCAAAGCGGCCACCAACATCCTCCTGGCAGGGCAACGAGATAGCCCAGTACAGAAGGGCCCAAACCCGGCCAAGTCAACTAAATCCCGAACAGCCTCCTGGAGCTCGGCGTACCAGTCTCTCGGCCCAGTAGAGCCGTATCCCCGCACAGTGCGAGAAATAACCTGCATTCAGAATGAATAACATGTTTCAACATAAAATAAATAAGCTGTGTGCTAAATGAAATGAATAAGTTGTGTGCTAAATGAAATAAATAAGCTGTGTGCTAAATGAAATGAATAAGCTGTGTGCTAAATGAAATGAATAAGTTGCGTGCTAAATGAAATGAATAAGCTGCGTGCAAATGAAATGTTTGGGCTGCGTGTTCAACTCTCAATCAGTGTGGGCTGCGTGTTCACCTTCAATCTGGGCTGTGTGTTCAAAAAATCAGTGTTTGGGCGGCGTGTTCAACTCTCAATCAGTGTGGGCTGCGTGTTCACCTTCAATCTGGGCTGTGTGTTCAGAAAATCAGTGTTTGGGCTGCGTGTTCAAATTCTCAATCAGTGTGGGCTGTGTGTTCACCTTCAATCTGGGCTGTGTGTTCAGAAAATCAGCGTTTGGGCTGCGTGTTCAAACTCTCCATCAGTGTGGGCTGCATGTTCACCTTCAATCTGGGCTGTGTGTTCAGAAAATCAGTGTTTGGGCTGCGTGTGCAAACTCTCCATCAGTGTGGGCTGTGTGTTCACCTTCAATCTGGGCTGTGTGTTCAGAAAATCAGTGTTTGCGCTGCGTGTTCAAACTCTCCATCAGTGTCGGCTGCGTGTTCACCTTCAATCTGGGCTGTGTGTTCAGAAAATTAGTGTTTGGGCTGTGTGTTCAAATTCTCAATCAGTGTGGGCTGTGTGTTCACCTTCAATCTGGGCTGTGTGTTCAAAAAATCAGTGTTTGGGCTGCGTGTTCAAATTCTCAATCAGTGTGGGCTGTGTGTTCACCTTTAATCTGGGCTTTGTGTTCAGAAAATCAGTGTTTGGGCTGCGTGTTCATACTCTCCATCAGTGTGAGCTGTGTGTTCACCTTCAATCTGGGCTGTGTGTTCGGAAAATCAGTGTTTGGGCTGCGTGTTCAAATTCTCAATCAATGTGGGCTGTGTGTTCACCTTCAATCTGGGCTGTGTGTTCGGAAAATCAGTGTTTGGGCTGCGTGTTCAAATTCTCAATCAGTGTGGGCTGTGCGTTCACCTTCAATCTGGGCTGTGTGTTCAGAAAATCAGTGTTTGGGCTGCGTGTTCAAACTCTCCATCAGTGTCGGCTGCGTGTTCACCTTCAGTCTGGGCTGTGTGTTCAGAAAATTAGTGTTTGGGCTGCGTGTTCAAATTCTCAATCAGTGTGGGCTGTGTGTTCACCTTCAATCTGGGCTGTGTGTTCAGAAAATCAATGTTTAGGTTGCGTGTTCAAACTCTCAATCAGTGTGTGCCGTGTGTTCACAATCAATTTATGGACTGAGTGTTCAGGAATTCAAGTGATTGAACCGTGTGTTCAGAATGCAAACAGAATGCATGAAAAATTCATAATACGTTGCAGAAAAGGTAAGAATGGAGTAAATACCTCTCACGCCTCATGAGAGAGGTGATACTCTGGCTCCCGCAGAAGGTGATCCCCGGGTGCTCGCTCGTCGAAGTCAGTAAAGTGGTAGAAAACGGCCCGCGGGAGAACATGTACCGGTGGGGCGTACCTCTCGGGGATAAAGGGGCGAACCCTCGGATGCAAAGACATGATGTCAGGCTCGCCTCCGGCACCAGGAGAACCTCCGCTGTGGGGAAAGTGACCCGCCATTTCAAGAAATCTGCAAAAGGGAGCAAAAAATGAGCAAAATGAGCCAAAAATTGGAAAAAGTCAACAAAAGTCAACTCTCAGGAAATGAAAAAGTCAACAACAGTCAACTCCCGAGAAAATCTTCCAAATATTGAGACAAACTCACCTCAAGTGGCGAAAATGAGAAAAGAAGCCCCGAAATCAAAATTTAATCGGTTCAAAGTGCTTAAAACTGAAAGATTTCGCGAAAACAACTTGCGTGGGACGTTGGAAAACGCGTATAGAGCACAGATCTGAGGAAGAAAATGGTTTGGGAAGCTAGAGGAGATGATTTCGGAGCTGCCCTTGTGAGCACGAAGTGTTTGGATGAGTGTATTTAAAGAAAAGAGGCCGAAAAG
>NW_021027501.1:50913-108911 GCF_004153795.1 Camellia sinensis
TGGACGACAGGATTTCGACGTATTTCGAGAGGGCATCCATGGGGCGGTGAAGGGGCTGTACACCGCTTACGAAGTCGGCATGCACTTACGCACAGCACGGCGAGATTTAGAGAAGATGGACGAACGGGTCCGTAGTTCGGAGGCTCGGGCGGAGAAAACCGAACGCGAACTTAATGAGCTTAGGATGGCTAAAGCCGCCGAGCTGCATGTGGCGGGTCAATCTAACCCGATCGTGGACGAGAGGGTGACCCAACGGCTATTGAATCATGCCATCGCCGATCGAGATACGGCAAGCATGTTTGCCATAGAAAATGCAAGGTCCAAGGGTTATGAGCAAGGCTTTCATGCGGGCTGGAAGGTTGGGATCGACAAAACGAAAGAGAAACTTGCAGAGGAGGTCTGCCGCTGCGAGAATCGAGGCTTTAAGCACGGTTGGATCACGGCACTTCAGGCCGCAGAGGCCCTTCGAGCAAAGGGTGTCGATTCGTCGTTGCCGCGGTACTGACGTAATCATTTGCCCTTTTTCGCCTTTGAAGTCGAAAAGAGCGACGATGAGGGAGACGCCGCATAAAAATATTCATTGTAATGTTCAAGCGCGGATTGCGTCGAAAATTATGTAATTACTTGTCTGATGAATAAAATGATCTGTTTTTCATATTCCAATTGGAGAAACATTATAATTTTTGCGTTGGCGTACTTATATTTGCATGTTTTGTGCTTTATTGGAGAAATATTGTTCGAATAAATGGTTTTTTGCCGGCTGGTCATCATGGAGCACTTCACTAAATATTTATTCAGCATGCATATTAGACTGCCCAAAGACGGTGTTGATAAGGCTCCGAATTCGAAGGCTTTATCGGCCCAGCAACATCATGCGCCGAGGGGGCTCCGAATCCGGAGACTGATTATCCAATCTTGATATCCATAAAGGGGCACCGAATCCGGAGGCTTTATCGGCCCAATAACGTCATGCGCCGAAGGGGCTCTGAATCCAAAGGCTTTTTCGGTTCAGCGACGTCATGCGCCAAGGGGGCTTCGAATCTGAAGACTGATTATCCAATCGTGGTATCCACAAAGGGGCTCCGAATCCGGAGACTTTATCGGCCCAACGACGTCATGCGCCGAAGGGGCTCTGAATCCGGAGACTTTGATTGGCCAATTGTGATATCCACGAAGGGCGCTCCAAATCCAGAGGCTTTATCGGCCCAACGACGTCATGCACCGAAGGGGCTCTGAATCCGGAGACTTTGACTGGCCAATCATGATATCCACGAAGGGCGCTCCAAATCCGAAGGCTTTATCGGCCCAACGACGTCATGCGCCGAAGGGGCTCCAAATCCGAAGACTGATTATCCAATCGTGATATCCACGATGGGGCTCCAAATTCGGAGGCTTTATTGGCCCAACGACGTCATGCGCCGAAGGGGCTCTGAATCCAGAGACTTTGATTGGCCAATCGTGATATCCGCGAAGGGCGCTCCGAATCCGGAGGCTTTATCGGCCAAACGACGTCATGCGCCGAAAGGGCTCCAAATCCGGAGACTTTGATTGGCCAATTGTGATAACCACGAAGGGGCTCCGAATCCGAAGGCTTTATCAGCCCAATGACATCATGCGCTGAAGGGGCTCCGAATCCGGAGACTTTTATTGGCCAATCGTGATATCCACGAAGGGCGCTCCGAATCCGAAGGCTTTATATTGGAACACTTTTCAATAAGAATCCCCGTATTACAAAAGTGGAGTTTGTATATGGCGAATCATTTTAAAACTGAAATCATTCCCCACAGGTCGGGTTTAATGATAAAACTTTCACAAGTGCGTCGAGTTCCAAGGCCGTGAAAGACTTCTTCTTGACATATCTTTCAGCCGATACGCTCCTGCTCCTGCGATAGAATCTATTTGATAGGGGCCATCCCAGTTTGGACCAAGTTTTCCATCAGCTGACTTTCTGTTAGCTGGAAGCACCTTCTTCAGGACCAATTCTCTCGGCGTGTAGCGGCGGAGCTGAACTCGTTGATTGTACGATTTTGCCAACTGTTGCTAGTACCGTGCCATGGACGCGAGGGCATGGTCTCTTCGTTCCTCGATTAGAATCAAATCCAAAGCCAGCATCATGTCATTTCGGCCCGTATCAAAAACTTACGACTTGAGAGTCGGGTGGCCGATCTCCAGGGTTAAGATCGCCTGGTTTCCAAAGCATAAAGCAAACGGCGTTTCTCCAGTTGATCTCCTCGGCGTTGTCCGATGAGCCCACAATACACTCGGCAATTCCTTGACCCATTTGCCTTTGGCTTTCTCCAGCCTCTTCTTGATGCCGTCCAAGATGGATTTGTTAGAGGCTTCGGTTGACCATTACTTTGGGGATAAGCCGGCGTAGAAAAATACGGCTGGATACCATACGTGTCGCACAGTTCTCGGTAAACACCACAATCAAAGTGGGTGCTGTTGTCTGAGATAAGGGCTCTTGGAATACCGAATCGTGTTATGATGTTCCTCCACACAAAGCGCTTAACATCAACATCTCGAATGTGTGTTAATGCCTCCGCTTCGACCCATTTTATGAAGTAATCTGTTACGACGATCAAGTATCGCTTGTTCCCTGGGGCCCTCGGCAGTGGTCCTACGATATCGAGCCCCCACTAGGCGAACGGCCAGGGACTAGTGATGGAGTTCAACTCTTCTGCAGGTAAATGGGTTAATGGGAAGAACTTCTGGCACTGTTCACACTTTTTCGCATAACACTCGGGGTCCGCTCTCATTGTCGGCCAATAATACCCCTGCGTTATAGCTCAATGGGCCAAAGAGCGCCCGCCAGAATGGGCACCACAACTACCTTCGTGTATCTCAGTCAGGAGCTCCTCGACTTTTTCCGGGTGCACGCATTCCAAATATAGACCAGAGAGGGATTTTTTATAGAGCCTTCCTTGCGGATCCAAATAGTATCGCATGGCTCTGTTCCGCAGCTTGTGCGCTTCTTTCTTGTCCTCTGGGAGTTGCTCAGAAGACAGGAATGCAGCAATGGGATCCATCCAACTCGGGGCAGATTCTATAACGTTGATCTGGACTTCCTCCGAAGGGCCAATGCTTGGCTCCAGGATGAAACCTACTTCATTGGTCCGTTTAATCTCTGAGTTGATGGCGGAGGCTAGGCAAGCCAAGGCATTTGCATGGGTATTCTGATCACGTGTTATCTGGTTCAACTCATGATGGTCAAATTTTGCCAACAAGGAATTGGCCGTTTTCATGTAGGCCGCCATGCGATCGTTCCTTGCTGCGTACTCCCCCTTTAGCTGATTGATCACCACTTTTGAATCACAAAACACAAGCAAGCGCCGAGCACCAAGAACGTGCGCGTTCTGCAAATCGACTAGAAGGGCTTCGTATTTGGCTTCGTTGTTTGATGCTTCGAAGCAGAGCTTGACGGCCTGCTCAATTATTGTGCCGTCGGGAGACATGATCACAACTCCAGCTCCACTGCCTCGCTGATTGGACGATCCATCACAATACAATTGCCAAATATCCCCAACATAAATCTTCCAGTTCGGCTTCGGTCGAATTTCATCAATCTTGAAGTCAGCCAGGCCCCCAGTAAATTCGGCGACAAAGTCGGCAAGCACCTACCCCTTGATTGAGGTTCTGGGTAGCAACTGAATATCGTACTGGCCAAGTTCCAGAGCCCACTTTGATACACGTCTGGAAGCTTTCGCACTGCGTAGTGCTGACCGGAGGGGATAGTCTGTTAGCACCCCAATGTTATGCCCCTAGAAGTAATACATCAGCTTTCTCGCCGCCATGACTAGGGCTAGGATGAGCTTTTCCAGCGGAAGGTAGCGTGTTTCGGCATCAACCATTTCCTTGCTCACATAATACACTGGTCGTTGCTCTCCCAGCTCTTCCTTTATCAGTACGGCGCTGACGGCCCGGTCGGAAACTGCCAGATACAAAATGAGCGGGTCACCGAGAGAGGGCATTGCCAAGAGTGGTACTGAGCGGAGGTAAGTCTTATGGCCGTTAAAAGAAGCTTCGCATTCGGTGGACCATTTAAAAGCCTTGCCCTGCCGCAGTGTATGAAAAAATTATCGGCAGCGATCTGTGGACCGGCTGATGAACCTGTTGAGCGCGGCGGCCATCCCCATTAACTTTTGAACCTCTTTCACTGATCGAGGGGAGTTGAGCTCCAGGATTGCTATGATTTTCCTTGGGTTAGCTTCGATTCCTCGGTGGTTGACAATATATCCCAAGAATTTGCCAGAGCCGATTCCAAAAGCACATTTGGAAGCATTAAGCTTCATTCCATATTCACGTAAGATGCCGAATGTTTCTTCAAGATCAGCTATATGATTCTGCTTTACCTTAGACTTGGCCGCCATATCGTCAATGTACACTTTCATTGTGCGGCCGAGTTGCTTTTTGAACATGGTGGTGACTAGTCTCTAGTAGGTTGCCCCTGCATTCTTCAGCCCAAAAGACATAACCCTATAGCAATAGGTTCCTCTTGGGGTGAGGAATGCAGTTTTGTCCTGGTCCTCCGAATGCATGGTAATTTGATGGTAGCCTCTGTAGGCATCGAGGAAACTCATGCGCTGAAGACATGCTGTTGCATCTACCAGTTGGTCTATCCTTGGGAGAGAAAAACAGTCTTTGGGGCAGGCTTTGTTTAGGTCCGTGAAATCAACGTAGACTCGCCAGGACCCACTCTTCTTCTTCACAACCACAATATTAGAGAGCCATGTGGGTTTCTTCACTTCCCTGATTGCCCCTACATCAAGCAGCCCGTCAACTTCTTCAACGACGGCGGCAGTGTGCTCTATGGATGATCGTCGGCTTTTCTGAACGACCAGTTTGCACTTAGGGTCAACATTCAAACGGTGCTCTGAAACAGATGGGTCTACGCCCGGCATTTCATATGGAGTCCACGCAAATACATCAAGATTGTCGAGTAGGAAGGATACTAGCTGTTGTCTGTCGGTTTGACTTAGGGAGGCGCCGACCATAAAGAACCTCTCTGGATTGCCGTCAATCTCAACTCGGTCTAGATCTTCCGTGGCTTTCTCATTTGGAAGCCGCCCGACATCGTCGAGGCTATCTCAATCCAGCACCTCAATGGAATTGACATGCAACTCCTTTGACGTCTTTCTTGAGAGGAGATAACATGCTTGTGCAGATTGCTGGGAACCACAGATCTGCTCAATGCCGTGTTCTATCAGGAAGCGTAGAAGCTGATGATAGGTACTTGGGACGGCCTGCATAGTATGCAACCAAGTTCTCCCCATGATGAGATTGTACGGCGAAGAAAACTTGACGACTAAGAATTCCACATCCACTGTTCGAGAGCCCGCTCGGACGGGTAGTATGATTTTTCCCAACAGATATTCTAGATTTACGTTGAAGCCAAATAATGGATAAGGAGCTGGAGACAGGTCTGATTTGTTGAAACCAAGTTTGATGAAGGTCTTGTAATACATAACCTCCGAAGTACTTCCCTGCTCTATGAGAACGCACTCGATGGAAAATCAGTTTACGCGTAGTTCAATGACCAGTGGATCAGTGTGGGGGACTGTTATGCCGATAAGATCGGAATCGTCGAAGGTGATACTCGGAGCTTCACGTGGTTGTTTTGCTAGCGTGAGTTGCTTATGGGAAACTGGGTGTGATTGAATTGTATGCACGGCTGGGGGCGTTGGCAAGTTGTATATCATATGAACGACACCAAGCGGAGGTGAATTCTGCCGAAGTACATTTGTTTTGGTTGCGCTCTTTTGGACGTGTTGCTGGGGCTGACCATCTTGGAACGACTCCTCAAGGTGATCTTTCAAAAGTATAGCTACTGTCAATGTCACAACCGTGGTGTTTGCGATATGCACATCGCCTATCCCTTGTTCTCGTGTCTGGAGGTCCCACCATTTTTTACGGCCATTTGAAGAATGAGGGGGCCCACCTTACATGCGGACTCTCTTTGGAGGAACTAAAAACTTCAGATCGTCCTTTGTTCTTGGGGACTGGGGATAATAAGTCAAAGTTGCTATCAACGTCGTGTCGTCGGGCTCGAGATCGTCGACCATCTGCCTTCACAAGTTGTTCTGGGGGCTTGGCGTACAGCTCGTTTGGACTTTTCCACCTACGAGGCCAAATCCTGACGGAGACGTTCATTTTTAGTGATCATGTTCGCCAATCTCTGTTCGTTTTGCTTTTTTTTTCACGATCGCTTGCGTTGCCTCATGCTCTAGAGTTGAAAGTGAGGCGCAGTGCAAAGCGCGTCTGGCAGGGATGATCTCCGAGCCATGCATGTTTGTTGGAGTGAGGTCGTATCTCTGCGTGGTATCATCAGTGACCATTGGAGGGTCCTCTGTCACGCCCGCCATGGATATGCTTGGATATGCCCAAAGACGGCGCCAATTGTGGAGAAGTGATTTTGGAAATACTCTTCTGATCCTAGAGGACGCTCTTGATTCTCTTCTAGTCATCTAAAAAAGAATGAACACTTCGGTCGGGGGTGCCGGAATTGGCACTCCGACGGGCAAGTCAGTTTCACACTCAAGATTGCTTGTATTCTAAGTTAAGCACCATTATTTTTACATACCCCCCTTCTGGCTGATGTCTTCTCTATTTTTATCCTTTCCTCTTTGGGCCTCGGGATTAGATCCATTTCCAACCTCCTATTTGGCATATTTTATAATTGACCAATCTTCACTCGGCCCTTGTTTAATCGGCTATTTGGCCGAGTAGGGTTTGATTTGAGTTTTCGAGCCGATCGCCGAATGCTTTGAATCCTGACTCCCAGATTCGACTATCCGGAGTCTAAAAGGTTTGTCGATTCCAGGACTAGGAAAGTCCATAATCTTGGAAAATCATTATATGATTTGAAATAAGTATCGTAACGCAGACATGTAAAATTTGATAGCATAATGTTGTCACATGGATTTTAACCAAATAGGTATTGACAATTGTGTAGATGTCAAAGACACTAACAAATAGATTTGTCAGTTTGTGTCTGTACATTTGGTAATTATGAGAATATGCTCAGAATTACCAAGAAATTGTTAAACTCTAAGTTTGACATAAAAGATATGGGCTATGTAGATGTGATTCTGGGTATTAAGATCACCAGAACATCTGGTGGTATTGTACTGTCTCAGTCTCATTATGTTAATAAAATACTCGAGAAATTTAGTAAATCAAATACAAGTGTGTCGAGGACATCAGAAGACTTGAGTTCACATTTGGCCAAGAATAATGGTGAGAGTGTTTCAACTAGAATATTCTCGGGTCATTGAAAGCTTGATATATTTGAAAAGTTGTATAAGGCCAAATATAGCCTACTCAATTAGCAAGCTAAATAGATACATGAGTAATCCCAATGCCTATCTTTAGGAGGCGATCGTGCAAGGTACTTATGGTATAATCGAGAGTATGGGTAGCATTACACTTGACATCCAGTTGTATTAGAAGGCGCACCTACTAGATATCTTGTCCGTTAGTGAACTTGTTTTCACTTTTGGAGGTGTAACCGTATCTTGGAAATCTTCGAAGCAGATGTGTATTGCGAGATCAACGATGGAGTCAGAGTTCAATGCTCTAGATAAAGCTACAGACTTGAGTTCACATTTGGCCAAGAATAATGGTGAGAGTGTTTCAACTAGAATATTCTCGGGTCATTGAAAGCTTGATATATTTGAAAAGTTGTATAAGGCCAAATATAGCCTACTCAATTAGCAAGCTAAATAGATACATGAGTAATCCCAATGCCTATCTTTAGGAGGCGATCGTGCAAGGTACTTACGGTATAATCGAGAGTATGGGTAGCATTACACTTGACATCCAGTTGTATTAGAAGGCGAGCCTACTGGATATCTTGTCTGTTAGTGGACTTGTTTTCACTTTTGGAGGTGTAACTGTATCTTGGAAATCTTCGAAGCAGATGTGTATTGCGAGATCAACGATGGAGTCAGAGTTCAATGCTTTAGATAAAGCTACTGATGAAGTTGAATGGCTTTGCCATTTTCTTGAGAATATTCCATGCTGATTGAAACTTGTGCTAACAATTTTGTATACTTTGTGATAACCAATCAAATATTGGTAGGGCACAGAGTTATACGTATAATGAAAGGTCTACAAATTTTCATTGAAGACATAATTCCATACGAAAACTACACTCTTGTGTTGTCACTATAGACAATATACAGTCTAAGGACAATATTACGGATCTGTTAACCTAAGGGTTAAATTGAGAGTTAGTAAGAAGTCGTCAAGAGGAATGGGGTTAAGGCCTTTAGAGAATACTACAGGAACAAAAAACCCATCCTAATTGATTAGAGATCCCAAAATCTAGGTTCAAAGTGACAACCAAATTCCATGTAACGAGTGAGTCACTGTGAGGTAAATCCTCATGCTCATTCCTTTATACAGTGATACCCTATGATGTGGAAGGTTAAGTTGATGCTTTTAATGACCTAAATGTTGTGAATAGTCAATTGTGGTATAGTGAGATACATTATGTAAGTCACCTATGTAAGCGCGAAGTGGGGCCACTTCTTTAAGAATTGATAATGTCAAATTCTTTAAAAACTCCCATTGAACCAGGCAAGTGTTCCAAGGGCAAACAGGACACAATAGTGAGAACAAAACAATAGTTGGAGTAACTCCTGTGTCAAGTCTATTGTCTCAATTTACACAAATAGCAAAACAATTCAAGATATCACGTTCACTGGTCAACTAGTAAATCCAATAGGCTTTCACTACGAGAAGTTCAAGTCCGACAGCTACCTTTTTCTGATGCAGGGTTATTCTCTCCGAGTATTTGTTGTTAACCATTGTCCATTTTTCTTTATTCGGCCAATTTTATTCGTGTGGGGGATTGTTGGAAAATAATGGTTTTCAACAACTTTAATTCGAAATTAAAGTAGAACCCGACCGTTGGTTGAGGTGGGTCTGAATGGTTTTATATTCTCTTAAGTAAGAAGGTTGCAATATATAAATAATGAGCCGAAACCATTAGGTTGTGAATGAGAATTGTCTCAAAAATTGGGCATCAATAACAGTTGGGCTTAGACTTGGACTTAGTCTTAGTTTGGACTGGGCCTAGGATTGTATTTGTGCATGTACTAGGTTTGGTCTTGGACTTGGAGTTGGACTTGGACTTAGTCTTGAGCTTGGGTTGGGTTGGGCTGCATTGAGCTTAACTTGTGCATGTGTTTGAGATTAGGCTTGGATCGGGTTATGACCTAACATTAGTATCCATTTTGTGACCCATCTACTTGGTTTATTCAAATATCATTATATACAAATTTATTTGTATATATTGAGCACATGAGAGGTTTATACTTTTGTAACTCTCATCTTTTGATGATGGAGTTGATGACAAGTTTTTAACCATTGTAACTTTAGCCCTAATGACTAGAGTTGATGGACTTGGTTAATGGAAATTTGATGACTCTACTAATGTTAGCTTTCTAAAGAAGGCTGTCCCCTACAAGTATAAATAGAGGCATTTCCCTTCCAACTTAGTAGGTGCTTGTTAGAAAATTTTTTCAGTGTTAGAAAATGAGATGGTGTTTAATAAAGTTGGAGATGGTTTTTTATACCATGCTATCCCCTTCTTTGGTTCTTGTTAGAAAGAGAATGTTGTCATTGTGAAGTTCGCCGAAACTATTCAAAAGGTGCTTCTGCATGAGCTAGTTTCGACCATCATATCTTAGGAGAAAAATGCCGACATACCTCCAGCACCCATTTGTAGACACTCCATTTTTAACCGACCTTAAGACTCAGACGTCATCAATTGTGCACTCGGTGATGGTGCGTGTTGTGCTCGTTCTGAGGTTTCGGAGTTTCGGCTGAGAGCCTTACCCCCGAACCTCGGGAACCTTTTGTGTTTTACCTCGGTTTGCGAACCAGGTCTTGTTTTCTCTTCCCGAAGGGAGGGAGAGGTCTCATAGACCATCTCTTAGTGGTCGTAGACTACTTTTCGTGGTCGTAGGCCACTTTTTCCGTTTGGAGACCAGTTTCTGATTTTCGGAGCCGTCAGCCGTGCGCCTCGGTTCGGGACTGCTTAACTTTCTTCGTTTGGCACGATTTTTGGCACACACCTTGCTTCCTCTCTATAGAGGGACACTGTGGCCCGGGAGACCACCTTTGTGGTCGCACGCCACTTTCGTTGCTTAACAGCCTGTTTTCAAGCCACCCGGCTGTGCGTTTTAACCCCCGAACCCGCGTTTTGCATTTGTCTTGGTTTATTTTTGGCATGGACCTTGTTTCCATTGTTTGGGAGGTGGTACAAAGGTGGGAGACCACCTTTTCTCCTTAGAGACCACTTTTCTCCCGCCAGCCGATTTTCTTGTCAGGAAGCTGGTCTCCTTGGTCATTGAGCCACATTTACTGGTCTCCTACCATGCCACTAGCTTGCATTCAATGTGGAGACCATCAAATGGGGCTGCCGACCACCTTTCATTGGGTTGACCCTTTTGAACTGGTCGGCCTACCTCCCTCAGTTTGGTCTCTGTGAGTTGTTGCCAATTGTGCCAGTTGGAAGGCACAGACTGGATTCTCCATACACGTGTATGAAGGATCTTCAACCATGGTTTTTAGTTTCTTTGAGAAGCTTTGGTCCCTTTTGGCTATAAAGGAGGGCCTCCCCCTCCTTTGGGAGGGTTCAGATTTTTGTCTAAGGCATACAATACATCTCCCTCTATATCTCTCTATTTTGGCTCAAAAAGTGTGTGATTCTTGGCCCTTTTGCACACCACCTCATAGCCTAACACTTCCACCATTGCTTGGAGCTTCTTGGAGGCCATTTTCAGAGGTTAAGGAGTTGGGTTTTGGGTCCAGGAGTTGCTGTCTTGCTGAGCTACAAGGGTAACACGCGTTTTTCCTCTTTTAAGCTTTATTTTGATCCATCTCTTAGCCTTATTTGCATGCATATTTGAGCTTTGTTGTCAACTGAAAAAGGCCTTTCTTTGAGGTCCTTTTGATGTTTGTTTAAGGTCATTTTGTTGTTAGGGGTCATCTACCCCCTTGCATGCTTCATTTTGCCTTGTTTTAAGCCATGCCCTAAGGCCTTTGTGTTGACCTTTTCTTAGCCTTTTAACCACTAAAATCTAGGAGATTTTGAGTCGTTGGTATATGGTTTTGAAGGCCAAAATTAGAGAGGGGTGACCCTCTCCCTCCTTGTCTTGTTCACTAGCATTTTTGGCCTTACAAAGGAGCCTTCATTTGTACACCTCCAAGCCTTGTTTCAGGCCCTTTTCAGTGACTTTTAGGGCCTTCCTAGGCTCTTTCCAGAGTTGGTTTTTTCACCTTTGGTGTGTCTCTTGCATGTGTAGAACAGCCTCTCTTATAGCCTATCAAAGGAGCATGGCATTCTTGCATGTATTGATCATGTTTCAGTGGGTTTTTGGGCTTTATTTGGCATGTCATGTCTCTGATTTTTGCTGGTTTAGTGGCCTCTTGAATGCTTCATATGCTTGTAGTGTAATCCATGTTTACTAGCTCACATTGCATGTTGTTTTGGCCCTTAATTCTAGCATATTTTGGCCATGTTCTAAACTAATTTTATTCATGATTTAGGCTGCCTTAGCTTTGTTTTGAGGTCCCATGGTCGAATGATGCTTTCCATGCATGCTTGTAGTGTAATACCCTTGCCTAACTTCGAGTTGTGAAGCCTCTTGCATGCTTAACTTGAGTTATTTTCATGTTTTGGCATCATTGAACATGTTATTTTAGAGCTTATACCTGTGCCATATTCCCATGTTTTCCACTCTTTAAATGCGTTTGAGAGTTGTGCTTGTATGCCTCATTTTTGGGCTATTGCATGAGCTTCATTTTTGTGCATTGCAAGCCATCATTTTAGTCCATTTTGTCACTATTTTGGGTCTACATAGGGACTATTTGGGATTGGTTTGGTCATTTGGGCATCGCTTTGCATACCTCTAGTGTAATGCACTTCACTAGTTTCGGTAATTGTGTCATCCAACATGCATCGGGTGAGTTGTTTGCATGATTTGGGACCATCTTGCATGTCATTTTAGAGCTGCAACATGTGTCATTGTATGCCATATTTCCTCCTCGTCATGCTTTGGTAGAGTTGCACTTTGTTCCTTAGGTTTGGTCCCTTGCATTTGTGCTTGTTTGCATGCACCTTGTTGCTTCATTTTCGTCATATTGGCCACTGATTTGGGTGTGGCCGAGGCCCATCCATCTTGGTTTAAGTCCATCTTGCATTGTGTACGCCCTATAGTCCATGTTATCTCATGTTCGATCATTGCATTGCGTATGCCTCGTTCATAACATTGCGTATGTTAGTGCATTGTGTATGCATGCCATATAATCCACGTGCATTGAGTATGCCCTTGATTAGTCCACAGCATTGTGTATGCTAGTTGCGCGCTTGCATGTCATCCTTTGCATGTTTGCATCACTTAGTCGCATTACATTTAGGATTGCATACTAGAGTTGCATTTGTACATGCCATGCCATTCTCCTTGTTGTATTGTGTTTGGAATAGGAGTTAGTCCAAACACGGGAAACGATGAACGTTTCATACTCCAAGTGATGAAACGTGCCTCGATTCCCGGTCGCCGACACTCTTGACCATCCATGATGGAGTTGTTGGTTTTAGTTGCTTATATGTGCATTCATGTCTCATTGAGTCGTGCAATTCGACTCCTCGGCCATCATGCATCAAGATGCGTGATTGGTGACCCGAGGATCGAGGATTACACTCCCTAGAGCTTATGCAATGATGGGGAGAATGGTCGGGCACACATATGTTGAAAATACCATGCCTTCTCTCTCTCTTGCCTTTGTTGCAGAAAAAGCAGAAACCAGGAGAATGAATTGGTAGGCCGACCAGGTTTTCTGGCAGGCCAACCACCTTTTCTGGTCTTCACCACCAAGGGTGGTCGGCAGGAGGTCTCCCTTGCCCATAGCTGGTCGGCAGCCTTCCTACAGATTCCCAGGGTGGAGTTTCATCTCCTTGGAGCTTTGTGCAAGTTTCTGAAATCAATTGAAAACAAAGGCGAGTCGGGGCATTGCGATGGATTTCCCGACAAGGTGACTTGAGCATACATGCATCCTTTATCGTTCAAAGCAGAGCTGAGGCAGCCCATTTTACATAGTTTGCATGCTAGTTTAGTTAATTTGTTACTTAGCTAGTGTTGTGTAATAATTAGTTAATTTGATTCTGTATTATTTATTCGGACCCTCCTAGAAAGGGCAATGTTGTAATAAGTGTGCATGTGTGTGATGTATGTCTTCCAACCCCACGTCTTTCTCCCTTTCATTTATCAGCTTATGATGGTTAGTTTTAGGGCACGTTTCAATTAGCATCCTTATGCTCGTATGTTTGTATCCATTCATCTGTTTTGCATGCACCGGGCTCGGCGCATCATACTAACTGCATTGTATTTCAATTCCAAGTTGAATACATGTTACCTGTAGCATCTCATATGCCATCTTAGAATAGCCGGGCCTATCTTAGTTGCATTCTTGCATGTGTTGCATTAGGCATCTCAGCACAGTTAGGATTCATGCATGTTTTCTAATTAGCTTCTTTTTTTGGCTCAGAGTACTCGGTAAGTATTTATGCTTTAGCATCCTTGCATGCGTGTAAGTGACTGCCATGATAGCATGCTTACCATGAGGCTATATGCTTATGTGATATAACTGCCTGAATGCCTGTGGGTGAAGGTTGGGTTGCTTGAATTGGAATAATTCGTCGAAACCCGTGTTTTAACCTACTTGCGAGTAGCAAACTTCAATCCATTTTTAAAACAAACGGATATGTGATGCTTTGTTCCAACTTAGGCAATCTAGTCTATACTTGTATGATGTGCGCATCACATAGTAATTCCAGGTTAATAACCGGAATAAGAACACATGTGTTTTCACAAACTAGATATCATGCTTAGTAGTGGCCGATCTTTGATCGGGCGAGTGGGGGTGCTCATGAAATGACCTTCCCCAATCGTACCCAAGTTCCCGAGCTGAGGCAACTTTGGTGATGACGGATACGTGGCCTTAGGCACGAGTTAGGGTTTCCTAAATTCTCCCCCAAAAAAATATTTAGGTGGCGAGTCTGTATCTGGCGAAACAGTCCATGTTTGGCACTTCTTTCTAAAATCAATTTTTCAAAATGATTTGCCGGATTTGGACTTTTTGGTGATTTATCGATCTTGCATTTCACTTTACGAGATTAGATTCAGAACCGTGACATCGAGTCCGAACTGTAGTGCGCCCAATGAACAAAACGAGATTTTTCCCGGGACGTTCGGGGACGTCTACACCATTGGGAGGCGGTGAATCTATTTTAAGAAAACTGTGGCATCACATAGGTTTCAGTTTGCGTCTCTTATCTTTTGTCCTTCAAATTTTTTGATTTAAACTATTTCTTATATATTATTTTGTATGTCTATGTAAATCCATCTTGTAATATGTTCCATGATGTAATCTAATTCATTCCTATACTTTTAGTTTTGTAGTTTATTATGTATTTCATTCTTTAATTTAAAAAATATATATATTTATTTTGTCATTTCTATTTAATTTATTTTATATGTTTTTCTAGTATTATTATGAAAAAAATATCAACACTAGGTAAGTCCTCTTTCTTTATAGCATATTGCTTGTGTGATGCATTGTCTTTTCAATAATGTAAGTTTATATGCCTTATGTGGTTCAATTGTATGTTTTGGATGTTTTGTGATATTACTTGAGTTCGAATTATGTTTATGATCATATATGGTTAAACCATTGTCTTTTTAGTAAGAAAATCAATTTGTTTTGTGAAAATCATGGCTTATATGGTTGTATTCATCTATCCAACTTAGGTGATATCTTGTTTATTCAATTATGTAGTCCATAATTTAGTAAAGTATTAGAGTTAATAATTGAGTTCATGAGAGTCAATTTGAGTCATAAAATAACGGATTAGTAGAGGCTAATCAATTGATTGGGTGAGAGGTGTACTCAATTAATGGCATTCTCCTTTTATACCTAAACTCCCTTGCTGAGATCTTTAAATATGACGAATTACTGCCTATATATTGGTTTTGAGAGTCAAACGTGTTTCTAAGTTTCCCAAGTTTCAGAGAACAAATTTAGACCACACTTATTATGAGAAAAACATCTTTCATCATTTGGCAAACTATATTGAACGATCAAAATAAATATATCAAGATCTCTGCCTACAAAATTATGGTTAGTACTTATCTGGTCATACAATTGAATGAATGGCACTTCGATGCAAAAGTTAGCAACAACTCTCTAGAGAATACTCAACAACACAAATATTCAAATTTTATTTTTCTCACTTTTTTAGATATAAAAATTAATATTAAATAGTTATTCATTTATATTTTTCATGTTCAAGGCTCTAATTGATTTTTGATAGATAGTTTTAGAAGGTAAAATGAAGTTTAGTGAAATTGATCTAAAATCGAATAGTTTAGATATAAAATTAATATAATTGAAAGGATAAAGATTAAATTGATTTTTGACTGATAGTTTGTGACGCAAAATGAAATTTACTCAAATAATTATCTCCAATAATTTATTTTTAAAAAATTTCATTAGATTCAAATTTCATGAAAGTTTTAATCTTGATTTGATGAACATTTGATGAAAGGATTAAAAATAATTTTTAATTATAAATTTGATAAAAAAAATTTCTTTTTTAAGAATTAGAGATAATTTTAGTCCATCACAATTGTTGATGCAAGACAAAAGTGTTATGGTGTCTGCAAGCCAAACCTCTTGTGTTAAATGATTAAATTCTATCCCATTGACTGGAAACTGGGGAGTGATTTCATGGCATAATCACAACAAGATTCTACAACAAGAAAAAGAACATAGAAAATTACAAAAGGATTTGAAAACTATAGAGGGTCAGAAATTAATATCAAAATTAAGGATTTGCAATCGATGTGCTAGGGCCGTTTTCATATGTAAAGTGACCAACTCATGTACCAAGTCAATTTATAAATGAAAACATTCTATTGTGCATCAAAATTGTCTTATTGAATAAGTGTAATTGAATTGTACTTATCATTTTTAAATTAATGCTTATATAATCAGCATAATATACTTATTGACGCAATTTGAACAATGTTAATTCAGCATGATTTTGTGATTTGGAAAATGAGGTAAACTTTACTGTCGAATAGATCCACATACCTGCCCTTACGGTGATTAAGAGAGCAAGGGTAAAAACATGGGCTTGAACCCAAAAACAAAGCGGGAACCGAGCAATCAAGTTGTCATTTCTCAAACTAGGTACACTATGTTAATTCGGCACCTTTTTGTGATTTTCACACGACTTAATTGCCGAATAGATTCATATATCTACCTATGCCCCAGTTGAGAACGGGTGCATTATGCATGACCAAATGCATGCTGTCGAGTTACGGGTGGGGCACTGCCTGAGTCCGAGTAGATTCATATATCTGCCCCTACCCAAGCCGAGAATGAAGGAATGGTATACCAAAAATGGGCCAACCACATATGATACACATCAGCGATGCACACTAATGATTAATGGGACGAAGCATACGTGCAGTCATTTTAGTTGTATCTAGAGTAGTGCCTCTATAGTTAATATAAAGTTGTATACCTAGCCAACCTACAACCAGTTTGGTTACTTTAAATATATTCATCACATTCGATGAAGAGGTTTAGTTTTTGCGAAGAGTCCACTGGAGCAACACCAAACGCAAAAGAAACCTTTTCCATCGTCGAAGTTCGCAGGATCATGTATGTCAGGAAGGTTGTTCTTCAATAGTAGAGAAGACGAGAAGAGTTTGGCAGAGCTGGATATGGAGATGAGTCAAGAAGCGCCCAACGATTCTCTTCGCAAGGGGACCACCAGACCAGAAGAGCAAAATAGGCATCGATCACCTAGATGACGAAGCAGATCTCCTAGAAGTGGGATCCAAAAGAAAGGAAACACCAGAATTACTAATGCCCAGACCTTCGAAATGAGCTGAGTAGGCCCCTACGTCCGTTGAGTTTCTCTATTTTTTATTGGGAACAAACCCATGACCGAGGCCGATCCAATCGTCCACGACCCAAATGTGGCAGTTGAATTTACATGGAAAATCTTTCCCTCTGAAGTGCACTAACCAATGACCAATCAAGGTGACTATGAGGTTTCGAGGGAAGCAATCGACGGGGCTATCAAAGGACTGTACAGTTCATATGAAGTCGCCATGCGCTTTTGCATTGCCCAAAAGGAAATTGATCATAAAGATGGGCGGATTCAAAATTTAGAGAGCCAACTTGAGAAAGCTTAGCAGCGGGCAAAGAACAAGGCTCGAAAAGCCTAAATGGCTGAGTTCAAGGCAGCGGAGCAATCAGTTTGTCAACATCAAGAGACACAATTACACAATGCCTCACGGATCATGCGATAGCTGATCGTGATACTGCCAACATTTTTGCGAGAGGCCATAAAGACTCGAGCTTATAACAAGTGCTTCTTTGAAAGAAGAAAGATTGGTATTGACAAGACGATGGAGAAGCTGGCCGACGACGTTTGCTGATGTGAAAATTGTGGATCAAGACGATGGAGAAGCTGGCCGACGACGTTTGCTGATGTGAAAATTGTGGATTCAAGTACAAATAGACCAAAGCACTTCAAGCGGCGGGTGTGGATTTTGCGTTGCCGTTATACCAGAGCTATGTAATGCCATTTGAAGCCTACGACAACTAGAAAACGGACAATGGAGAGGAGGCCACAAACCCTAAGAAAAGTTAATTTGAGTAATAAACTCTGGTTTGATTCTTGGGTTCAACTCCTGTAACTAGGACGCCGATCGGATTTAGGATAAATGTACCCATAATGTAATTTGAATTTGTCATGATGTTTTCTTAATAAAAATTCAATTATGTTTGTTTGCATTCGTCAAATTAATTATGTCTCTAAATTATACTGTAAGTAAAAATGATACTTTATAGGATGCTTCAAATTTGGAGGCTTTATTGATGGCGCTTCATGCCATGCACGAAGAGTGCTCTGAATTTGGAGGCTTTATTGATGGCACTTCGTATTAAGCACGAAGAATACTTCGAACTCGGAGGCTTAAACTGATGGCACATCGTGCCGAGTACAAAGAGTGCTCCGAATTCGGAGGCTTAAATGATGGCGTTTCGTGCTAAGCACGAAGAGCGATCCGAATTCAGAAGCTTAAATGATGGTGCTTTGTGCCAAACATGAAGAGCGCTCAGAATTCAGAGGCTTAAATGATGGTGCTTCATGCTAGGAACGAAGAGCGCTCTGAATTCGGAGGCTTAACTGATGGCCCTTCGTGCCGAGCACAAAAAATGCTTTGAATTTGAAGGCTTAAAAAATGGCACTTTCGTACCGAGAACGAAGAGTGCTCTGACTTCGGAGGCATATACTGATGGCGCTTCATGCCGAGCACGAAGAGCGCTTCGAATTCAGAGGCTTAAACTGATGGCGCTTCATGCCGAGTACAAAGAGATTTCCCTCCGAATTCAAAAGCTGAATAAAAGTAAGCCAACTAAAGTTAAATAAACAAGAAACTAACATAATGTCTTTTATCATTGATTGACTGTATGTATACAAATTAATAATATACACAAAATTAATATGAGAAAGTTGAAGAAGTTAACATAACCATCAATACTAATGATAAAATTTGTGGAGATGAGTTGAATTCCAAGGCTGAGTTAACTTATTGTCATTCATGTCTGAGAGTCGATATGCCCCTGTCCTTGTGATGGAATTGATCTGTTATGGGCCGTCCCAATTTGGGCGGAGTTTACCATTTGCGGGATTCTTAGTAGCTAGTAGTACTTTTTTGAGGACCAACTCTCTAGAAGTATATCGGCTCAAGTACACTCATTGATTGTATGATTTAGCAAGTTGTTGCTGGTATTGTGCCATAGTCACAAGGGCCCGATCTTGGCATTCTTCAAGTAAATCCATATCCAAGGCCAGCATCATATCATTTCAACCTGTATCAAAAGCCCTTGATCAAAGGGTCGGTAAGCCAATCTCTAGGGGGATGATAGCTTCATTGCCAAAACTTAAAGCAAATCGCGTATTCCACATAGATCCTCTCGGCGTAGTGCAATAGACCCACAATACACTTGGCAATTCCTTAACCCACTTGTCCTTGGCTTTTTCCAAACACTTCTTGATGCTACCCAGGACTACTTTGTTAGAAGCCTCTGTCTGTCCGTTACTTTGTGGATAAGCTGGTGAAGAAAAATAAGGTCGAATGTCATACATGCCGCACAACTCCTAGTAAACGTCGCAATTAAACTAAATGTCGTTATCTGAGATAAGCACCCTGGGTATACCGAATCGAGTGATAATATTCTTCCAAACAAAGTGCTTGATATCTGCATCTCGTATATGTGCCAATGGTTCTTCGTTAACCCACTTTGTGAAATAGTTATTAGCAACAATTAAGAACTACTTATTGCTTGGAGCTTTCCGCAGTGGCCCAACTATGTCCAAGCCCCATTGAGCAAAAGGGCAAGGACTGGTCACATAGTTCAGTTCTTCAACGGGCAGAAGTGTTAATGGAGAAAACTTTTGGCACTATTCACATTTCTTAACATAATCCTCAACATCGGTACACATAGTCGACCATCAATACCCTTGAGTAACAGCTCAGTGAGGTAATGATCTACCTCTTGAATGAACGCCACAATTGCTTTCATGTATTTTAGCCAAAAAATTCGGAATCTTGTCCGGATGGACACATTCTATGTAAGGCCCAGAGAGAGATTTTTTAAAAAGTTTCCCTTGAGGATCCAAATAATATCTCAAAGCCTTATTCCACGGCTTGTCAGCTTCCTTCTTATCCTCCGGCAATTGTTCTGAAGTAGGGAATGCAACAATGGGATCCATCCAACTCGACCCCCTTTGGATGGTGTTCATAATGGGATATTCGGGGATGCTGATACTCGACTCCAAAATGAAATCCATTTCGATGGTTCATTTCACTTCTGAACTTACAGCCAAAGCTAAATATGCGAGAGCATCAGCATGTGTATTTTGGTCACGAGTAATCTGATTCAGCACATGGCTATCAAATTTCATGAGCAAGGAGTTAGCAATCCTCATATAAGCCACCATGCAGTCCTTTTTAACTGTATATTTACCCTTTAACTGGTTTATGATCAATTTCGAATCACAAAGGATTTGCAACCTTCTAGCTCCCATTTGAAGTGAGTTTTTTAGGCTGACCAACAGGGCTTCGTATTCGACCTTGTTGTTTGCGGCGTCAAAGCCAAGTTTAACCGATTGTTCTATCACTGCTCCTTTAGGGGTCATAATAACTACTCCTGCCCCATTGTTGTGCTGATTGGATGACTCGTCACAATATAATTGCCAAATATCCCCGACATATATTCTCCATTCCGCCTGTGGTTGGGCAGCTGACTGGTTCAAGATGTTTAACTGAGCATGTAAAGTAGGCATAGTAAACTCGGTAACAAAAAATTGGCCAAAACTTGCACCTTAATAGCCGCCCTTGGTGAAAACTAGAGGTCATATTGTCCGAGTTCCACTGTCCATTTGGAAACTCGTCCCGATGATTCTGCTCTGGGAAGGACTAAACAGAGGGGGTGATCTGTTAATACCTTAATGGTATAGACTTGAAAGTAATGCATCAATTTTCTGGCAACCACTACAAGAGTAGAATTAACTTCTCTAGGAGTAAATACCAAGTTTGGGCATCCACCATTGCCTTGCTAACATAGAAAATGGGCTTTTGCTCACAGAGTTCCTCTTTAAGTAAGATGCACTTACTACCATATCGGATGCTACCAAACATAAGATAAGCACGTCGCCTGGCAAGGGGGTAGCCAAAGGTCGGACAAAACTGAGACAGGTTTTCAACCCTTCTAGAGCGGTTTGGCATTCTCGAGTCCATTTAAATAATTTTCCCCGCCAACGTGTTTGAAAGAATGGCCTGCACCGATCTTGTCACGACCCCAAACCGCCCCTAGTAGTTTGGTGTCGTGATGGCCAGTAATCCGAGATTACCGAAGGCCAACTTTCAAAATTCACACACGATTAGAGTATAAATATATGGGCTCACAAGTGCGGAAACAATAATTTAAAATACAAGTGGTCCATAAGAGCAGTGCATAAGTCAAATGGAATGGCATACATCTTTACATAGCTTTACAACTTGAATACAATTAGAGCAAAGTACAAAAATACATATTACATCTTACAAAGGGCTTCACAAGCCGACATAAACAAAATACATGAAATACAAGTTAAGAAATATAATCTTCGGATTGCCGACATAACATGCATCCCAAACATCTTGCAAAACACACATCTCGGCGTAGCCGACTTCTTGCTTATTACGTACATATATACATAGGGAGGGTGAGCTTGGATACTCAGTGAATGGTACAAGTAATAAAGGGGTAAAATGAATGATTCTCGAGATCCTTTCAAAACAATACATAGTATATCCTCGTCAAAACCATACATAACATAGCTTAACTTGGCTTGAAATAAAACATCAATCGAACTTTGGTCTTTCAAAACTTACTTACATTACTTAACATACGTCAACTTAAAACATGGGGTGATGACATTCCGGACAAAACAACAAAGGTGCCACAAAAGCTTATAGTCCCCTGGCACGTACGGACTTCACATGTGTGCTACAAATGCTTATAGTCCCCTAGCACGTATGGACTTCACATATGTGCTACGAATGCTTATAGTCCCCTAGCACGTACGGACTTCACATGTGTGCTACGAATGCTTATAGTCCCCTAGTACGTACGGACTTCCAAACTTATCATCCAAAACGAAGCTTATACATGATACATAAAATAGGGATATCATTTATGCTTAACAAATACTTTTATCAAAACAAGGAAAAGCTTTATCAAAACCTTAAGAACATAACTTTATTAAAAATACCACTCACATAGTTCTTGGGACGTCGGGATCAAGGCAAAGGTCCAAGTCCTACAAACACATGGCAAAGTCTATTGAACATACTTTTCAAAACAAGTCTTACATGCATGCAAATGATCTCAGGAGAACATGCTGGAAGTCAAAACACTATTTTACATGTCAGGAAGACATGCTGGGTACCAACCAGGTCTTTGCGAGGTCCCACACCTCCTGGCCGAGTTGTGGCTACCTAGGTGTAGGCACCCCATTTTTGACCGACCTTGAGACTCAGACGTCACCAGTTGAGCGCTTGGTGATATTGCATAATGTGCTCGTTCAGAAGTCTCAGAGTCTCGGCTGTGAACCCTGCCTCCGGACTTCCGAACCCTCTTTTGTGCTTTGCCTCGATTTGCGAACCAGGCTCAGTTTTCTCTGTTTCTTTTCCTGAGGGGAGGGAGAGGTCCTGTAGACCATCTCTCAGTGGCCGTGGGCTACATTTTGTGGCTATAGGCCATTTTGCCCATTTCGATGCCCGGTTTCCGGTTTTCGGAGCCGTCAGGCCGTGTGCCTCGGTTCGGGACCGCTCAACCATCTCCATTCGCTCTGATTTTTGGCATGCATCTTATTTACTCCCTTTTGAGGGACACTGAGGTCTGAGAGACCCACTTTGTGGTCGAATGCCACTTTCGGTGCTTAACAGGCAGTTTTCGGAACCCCGAACTGCGTGTTTTGGTCCCCGAGCATTCGTTTTGCATCGGTTTTCGTTCATTTTTGGCAGGTACCTCTGTTTTATCACCAGGAAGGTCACTGGAGGGTGGGAGGCCAACAATTATCTTGGCAACCAGTTATATTCCATTTTCACCCTCCGGCACCCGTTTTTCTCACTTCCGAGCCAATGTTGAACACCTTGGAGCCACTTTCTTCAACCCAAAACCACATATTTGTGTTGTACACACATGGGAGGATCCTAATATCATATGGCCGGCCAGAAATTCCATTTGACCCTTTTGAACCCCTCTTAAAAATGGCTTGTTCTCTCTCCTGTTTTAGAGTTGCCAATTTCGAACCACAGGGTTGTGATGAGGGGACCTGGGAGGACACCTTTTTGTGGTGGCCGGCCAGAAAACCACATTGCCCCTTTTGACCCCTAGCCGGCCGGCCATGGGTGGTGGCCGGCCGGCCACCTGCAGCCAAAATGTCAGGCCGGACTGCTTCTTCAAGTTGAGTACATTCCAGCTGTGCCTTGGTTTTCCCCCGAAAATATCTATGGGGACCCTTTTGGAGGGAAAAGAGGCCTCATTTCCCTCCACTTTTGCCTAGACCCTTCTCTCCCTCTCTTGCCTATATAGTTGGCCTCCCAACTCAAGAGAAAGGGTTACAAGAATTGGCTTGAGGATATACATATATATCACTCCATTTCCTTCAAGTTTTGGCTCCATTTTCTTCATCATCTTCAAGCTCTACCATCACCACTCCATTCCAGCAGCAAAGGAAGGGATTCCAGCAGCTTAGAGTCATCAAATCTGGTCCAAGAAGCAACAAAAGTGTTGGTCTTCAAGGGTAAGTAGACTTTCCCTCTTTTCTAGCTCATTTTTGCACCATTTCTTATCCATATATGCCTACTGTTTTGAGCTCCGGCCCTAATTGAAAGTGGCCTTTTTTTGAGCTCTTTTTCACTTTTGCTTAAGGGCTCAACACTGTTTGAGGCCCCCATATTGCACTTGCTTCAATATCTCCTTGTATGTCAATATTTTTGCATGCTTCACTAGCCTATCATTCTTCTATTTTTGGACCATGATCAGAACTGAAAGTGGCCTTATTTTGACCTTCTTAACATGTTTTATTAAGGGTCTTTTCTCGTTTGGTGAATGCTTTGTATACCTCATGTTATAGCCACTTTTGAGCCTCATTTTGCATTGCATTTCTAGCATGTTTGTGTACTGATTTTAGGGTTTCCATAAACTTTAAATGTGCATATTTTTGGTCCCTCTTCAGTGTTGTAGAAGGGAATTTTTCAGTTTGGGCTTTGCATATACCACTTGCTTCCTTGGCCACCTTTTGGCCCATTTTCTTGCATAAGAGCTTAGCCATATCTATGTTTGTTTTTGGGGATTTTACAGTTCTGTAAAGTGGCTTATCTTGGGCCCCTCTTCAATATTGTTGAAGGGCCCTAACCTATTTGGAGTCATCAGCTGTGAGTTGCTTCATAATCTCATATTTAGGGTCATTTTTGCATACTAGTTTTGCCCTATTTATGTTTGCTTTTTGGCCATGCTTTGAACTGGAAAAATGCTTATTTTGGGGCTGCCTTGCTACTGTCTATTCATTGCATGTCCATATTGTGCATGTTTGGTATAGCTATAAGCCATTTCGGGTGCCAAAATCCATATTTCGGGACTATTCCGTGCATCGGGTGTACTTTCGCCTCATTTCGGGGCTGTTTTCCCCCACATTTCAGTGCTGAAATTCCATTAGCATGTTTGCATATCATTTTCCATGCTATTGCATTGTGTATGCCATTGCCTTGGTTTGCGTGCCCGTGTGCACGCATTTCGAGGCACTTCATTTTCATCCATCGGCCTCTTATGTGAGTGTGGCTGAGGCTCTCTCATGTTAGTGTAAGTCCATGTTGCATTCTATATGCCATTTTAGCCATATTGCATTGCGTATGCCATTGCCTCGGTTTGCGTGCCCGTGTGCACGCGTTTCGAGGCACTTCATTTTCATCCATCGGCCTCTTATGTGAGTGTGGCTGAGGCTCTCTCATGTTAGTATAAGTCCATGTTGCATTCTATATGCCATTTTAGCCATATTGCATTGCATACGCCATTGCCTTGGTTTGCGTGCCCGTGTGCACGTATTTCGAGGCATCTCATTTTCACAACATAGTGCATACTAGGCTGTATCTTAGTTGCATTCATGCATGTCATGCATATTGCATTGCGTTCGGAATAGGAGTTAGCCTGGGCGCGGGAAACGAGGTGCGTCTCGTACTCCGAGTGACGGAACGCGTCTCAATTCCCCAGTCACCGACACTCCGGATTATCCATGATGGAGTTAGGTTTTGTTTTGTTTTTCATATGCATTCATTCTATATATTGAGTTGCACAATTCGACCCCTCGGCCATCATGCATCGAGATGCGTGATTGGTGGCACGAGGATCGAGGCATGCATACATTTTGTGAAAATACATTGCTATGCCCCTTTCCTGCTCTCTGTTGTAGCAAATCAAGAATCAGCGGTCTTTCGAGGCTTAGCACGCTTTCCAAGAATAATTGCAAAACAGAGGCTAATTGGGGCATCCCAGTGGATTTCCGCGCAAGGCAGCCCAGACATGCATCATTCATCAGGAGCAAGGCAGTCCCTGGCTTGCACGCCAGTTTTACAGCTTTCTTAGTCAATTTAATTAATTAATTAGCAATTTGTATATTATTTAGACTGTAATATTCTTTTATTCGGGACTGTATATTTATTCGGACCCTCTGTGCGAGGGCATAACTGTAATAAGTGTGTGTGTGTGTGTGTTGTATGTCTTCCAACCCCACGTCTTTCTCCCTTTTATTTATTCGCTTATGATGGTTAGATTAGGACATATTTCAATTAGCATACAGTATGATAGCATGTTTGCATTCATTCATCTGTTTTGTATGCACCGGGCTCGGCGCATCATACTAACTGCATTGTATTTCAATTTCCAAGTTGAATACATGTTAGCTGTAGCATTCCATATGCCATGTTTAGAATAGTCGAGCCTGCTATAGTTTGCATTTTTGCATGTGTTGTATTAGGCATTTCTGTATACTTAGGATTCATGCATGATTTCTAATGAGTTTTTTTGTTTTGGCTTGGAGTACCCGGTGAGCTTTATGCTTTAGCATCCTTGCATGCGTGTGAGTGACCGCCATGAATAGCATGCTTACCATGAGGCTAATTGCTTATGTGATATAACTGCCTTGAATGCCTGTGGGTGAAGGTTGGGTTGTTTGGATTGAAACAATTCATCAAATGTGTGTTTTAAGCCCACTAGATAGTGGCAAAATCATGTTTTTCTAAGCCCACCCGATTGTTCCAATCCCCGAACGCCCCGGGATGAACGAGCTCCCGTTCCGTTCATTTTGGGGTCATTACAGCTCAGGACTCTCAAATTTTCACGGTTCTAAGTCTGAACCAAAGAGTCCAAATCCGGCAAATCGTTTTGAGAAAACAGATTTTGAAAGAAGTGCCAAACATGGACTTAAGAACATACAATGTTTTCAAAACTTGATATCATGGTTAGTAGAGGCCGATCTTTGATCGGGCGAGCGGGGGTGCTCACGAAGTGACCTTCCCCAATCGTACCCAAGTTCCCGAGCCGAGACAACTTTGGTGATGACGGACATGTGGCCTTAGGCAACGAGTTAGGGTTTCCTAAATTTTCCAAAATAAAATATTTAGGTGGCGACTCTGTATCTGGCAAAGCAGTCCATGTTTGGCACTTCTTTCAAAAAATTTGTTTTCTCAAAACGATTTGCCGGATTTGGACTCTTTGGTTCAGACTTAGAACCGTGACAAATTTGAGAGTCCTGAGCTGTAGTGACCCCAAAATGAATGGAACGGGAGCTCATTCCTCCCGGGAGCGTTCGGGGACGTCTACACTAGGCTTCGGCGTGCGGCTGCAAGCCGAGGTGCGCACAAGACAACTAAAGGTGTAAGTGATCATGCAAGGTAGGCCAAGGTGAGATACGATGCTTGGCCTAAGTGTGAGGTCTAGGTGAGAGTGATCTCGGCGACTACACTTCGGGAAGTGAGGTCTGGAGATCTGGGTTTCCACCCGTGAAGAACAGGAAGAACATGAACATGAAGATCATGAAGAATGTGAATGCTAAAAATCATAACTTCTTTATTACAAAATCTGAGATTTCATGCTATGAGTTCGAAAACATGGACCTGGTTACCCATACTTGAAGATCATGCGGAAACAAACACAAAAACATGAATCTAGGCATGAGCTTTCGGATCAAAACATGACTTTTCTTGAAGAACACATGAATGCTATTTTCTCTTTCTAAAACCGAGCTTCAAAGCAATGTATGGCTTACAAATCATATTCAATCATTCAATGCAATAACATGAACATAAAGAACAACATGAGCAGATCAAGAATCTAACCTTAGAACACGAATCTAACGGTTCGATCTCTAGGGATCAAGCTTGGAATCTACTTCTCTCTCTAAAGACTTCTTTTCCCTCTTCTAGAGCTTCTCTCTCCTCTTCAAAACAAAGATATAGAAAATGATAGGTTTTCTCCCTCTGCCGGCTAACTTAACACACAGCTCGGACACGTGGCAACGGCTGGTTGGCTCTCCTCAAAAAGGTGATAGATTGACAAGACAAGACTATGACAAAGTGTATCTAACAAGCTACTCGGCAAGGCACTCCGGCGAGTAATGACATCGGCTAACAACAAGACTTCGGCAACTAAGGTGACAATGACCTCGGCTAGGAAGGACAACACTTGACTAAGCTGTGCCACACCTTGGCCTAGAAGTGCCACACCTCGGTCTAGGTCATACCACTCCAGGACAAGATGACTTAGGTGCAAAGGTAACATCTCGGCCTAGATGGTACACATCTCGGCCTTGGTGATGAACACCTCGGCCTAGATAATGATATCTCGGCCAATATGTCAAGGCGAAGGTGGAGGTCAAACAAAGGGGTTCCAAGATAAATTCTAGACTAAAGATGACCTCGACTTAGAATGATCTAGGCATAACATGACCTAGGCTTGACATAACTTAGGCTTGAGACACCAAGGGAGGAACAAAGCATGCAACACACTTAGCAAAACAAGGCAAGATTCATGAATTCAAACTTAGCAAGACAGAATTATATAAATGCATGCAAACATGACTAGGATATGAATATGGGTTGTTACAGATCTAAGGACCGACTAATAAATCTGTTAAGTATTGAAGCCATACCTATTAACTTTTGAATTTCTTTGGCCGACCTTGGTGAGCAAAGTTCCATGATGGCCTTGATTTGTTTTGGATTAGCTTCGATTCCACGATAATTTACAATATAGCCAAGGAATTTTCCTGATCCAATGTCGAATGCACATTTCGAGGCATTGAGCTTCATTTTGTATGTAATGACCCCAAAACATGTGTCATATTTATCAGTAATTAATTATGTGTTTATGCGAATTAATTGAAGAATATCTGTTTGAATTAGAAGAATATCTATTGAGATGAGAACTTTGGGACTAAAATTGATGACCGTAATGGGTTCAGAAAATGAAATTGAGCATGCCTATGTGATACCGGGAATTTTTAGAACCATTTGGGACAATAAATTGAGGACTGAATTTCGTCTGATTCGTTAAGCCTTGTTTGGCTCAAGATTATGGCACAATTCTATTTTTTTTTTGTGACATATCTATAAATAGATAAGGATGTTGACTCTTTGACTCAAAAATAAGAAAAGAAAAATCTAGAAAGAGAGAGAGAGAGAGAGAGAGAGAGAGAGAGAGGAGAATTCGTGAGAAAGGGGAAGAAGGGGGAAAAAGAGAATCAAGCTACGTCTTCTCCAATTAAGCGCTTAAGGTAAGAATTTCTTCTCTACTTTCTTGAAATAAGGTTGAATCATCCTTAATCTCATGGCAAGTAAAAGGATTGAAAGGGGAAATGTGTTTAATTTGAGCATGCATGGTATGAATAGATGATTTATGTTTATATTTGGCATTTTTGAGGAAGAACCTCCATGGATATGAAGAAATGAAGCTTTTACATGAATAGTTATGATTCTTCAGCTCAATTCATGGTTTGATCTTGTATATGATGCATTTGGGTTTGTTTAGAAGCTATAATGTTTAACTCAAGTTGTGTTTCAAGTGTTTTGGGACTTGAGTTTCATCACTTTGAAGTGGTTTTGCAAAAATGAGAGATTGAAGCTTGAGAAGAGTCCAAAATTTCAGATTTTCGCGTGGTCCGCTCGAGCGAAGGTATTCCCGCTCGAGCGTGAAAATCGGCCTCCCAGCAGTTTTGGAAAATTGTACAGTCCGCTCGAGCGGACAAAGTGGCGCTCGAGCGGGGGACTTATTTTCAAGAAAATTATGAGGGTTGTATTCAGTCCATATATGGCATGAATTACTTGATTTTATCATGTTATTGGCATCATTTGGCACCTCATGAACATGAAATTTCATAAGGGAATAATAGAATGGCATGAATTAAGTGATTTAATGATAATGTGTATTGAAGAAATGTGTTATAATGTTGTTAATTGCAGGTCAAGAGGCGAAGACCGTGCAATCGGTTTTGGAAACCCACTGTGAGTAACATTTCTGTAAAGATATGTTAGTATGATCTATGTTTAAAAGTGCTACGTTATGCTATGGTTTTGAAATGATAAATGTTTTCTGTGAACGAATGTCCAGTTTGCGAATCTAGTATGGCATCCATAGATAGTCCTAAGTGGACCAGTTTACGAGATCTCAGTATGTGTTTAATCGGTGTCCGGGACCGGTTACTCTAGTCGTTGGACGACAAATGTTATGTTCTATGGAGTATGCCATTATGTATGTTCTGATATGAGATGAATATGTTTATGGATGATTTATTTTATGGATGTATGAAATGTGGAATTCGTTCACTACTCCTTTACTTTAATGTTACTTGCTGAGCTTTAGCTCATTGTTTGTATATATGTATTTATAGGTGAGCACTCTGGGAGTCAAGCCTAGGCGGAGCCGAGCCGCCGTTTTGAAGCCTGCCCGGTGTTTTGGTGCCTCCGAGTTGGGGCTAGGCCTAGAAGGCCGTTAGGAAGCTTGGTTTTGGTTGTACATTTGGTGTGAGCCTATGTTTTGCACATGAATTTTGATTATATGTGATGCAATGTAGTGGGTAAATTAACATTTTTGGCATGTAATGTATGTTCATATAAATGCACAGCTCTTTGGACTATTAGTGTTTTGTTTTCGCTTCCGCAAGCCCCGGTTATGTATGTTTTGTACAGAAAGGCCTATGGTAATCTAGGATTACTGGCCGGTTACGATGCCAACCTTCTCAGGGCGGGTTTGGGTCGTGACAGAATGGTATCAAAGCGCACGAGTTAATTTACTCACACACGTGTCCATATGAGCTGTAGGGTGTCCTAGAAAAGAAATAGGGCATGGCATAAACATATGTGCATGTGTGCGTGTGTTTGAATAGATAAAGAGACAAGAACTATAACTGATGAGACAACAGAGGAACTATTATGTTGAGAATGAAATATTCTATCTGCTATGGGTACTAGAGACCAATGGAGAACACTAATGCAAGGAATGTAGATGAGTTAGAATCTTCTAATGCCAGAATAGACCGGTTAGAAAGAATGGTGGAAGCTTTAACTCGGTTGGTGAGACAACAGCAAGAGCAAAACCAACAACAACAGAGACAACCATTTCCGCCTCCTCCACCACCACCTGTGCAAATGGAATCGATTAATAATGATGATGTTATCACCTTGACAAAGAAATACAAGAAACTGAAACCACCAGAATTTGCAGGGGGAATTGAACCATTAAAAGCGGAAGCATGGGTATTAGAAACTGAAAAGATTTTTGAAGTGTTTCCGTGTACAGATGTCTATAAAGTTTTGTTAGCAACATTTACTCTGACAGAAGAAGCTCGAAGATGGTGGATGCTCGTACGAGGTGAGAATAGGGACTTAACATGGGATCGATTCAAAGAGACGTTTTATGTAAAATATTTTCCACAATGTATGCGAGATAGGAAGATATCTGAATTTGAACAGTTGAAGCAAGGCACTATGTCGGTAGCGGAATATGAGAGTAAATTTACTGAATTAGCCCGTTATGCTCCTCATATGGTTGATACAGATTACAAGAAGGCAAGGAAGTTTGAGGGTGGATTACATGCGGAGGTACTTGACAGGGTGAATGTGTTGAAATTAGAAAAATATGTTGACGTACTTGACAGAGCCTTGATGGCTGAAACGAATATTGCTAACTTGAAAATGTGTAAGCCAACAACAATGACCGAAACAGAAAGTAAGAAATTCAAGAAACAGAAAGTGGAAACAGTTAGTGAATCAGTGGCCTCCGTGAATGAAAATTTGAACTCAAGTTTTAGTGATAATACAACAAAGGGCAGTAGTGGAAGTGTAGGTAGACCTACTTGTAGGGAATGTGGAAAGCAACATTGGGGTATTTGTCGCCGTGGAACTGGAGTCTGTTTCAAATGTGGACAAAAAGGACATATAGCTAAAGCTTGCCCACAAGTTTACGTAAGAAATGAAAGACCCATTGCTAGTGGAGTTAACTCAACAATGACACCACAGACAACTGTAACATCTACTCCTGAGGGGAATACATTGAGGCAAGGAAGGGTTTTCACCCTAGTTTCAGAAAAGACACAGAATACTGGAAAAGCGAATACAGGTATGATTTTTATTATCTACTGTGATGTTAGCACTGTTATCTGTGCGATGGCTATGTTACTTATGCGATGGAAAATATTGAACATGTGACTGTGACGGAACAAATCATACGTAAATTATGTTAAATCAATTGAAAGTGAACGGCATGAAATAAATTGACTATGACTGTGATGAAACAAATTTACCTTTGCTATTCCCTTTGCTATGGATTGTTATATCGACGTTACTACCTTTGAATTGAACGCTATGGAACTTGTTAGCCGACTTCAGTATATGTAAAATGTGTTCATTATGTGTTTGACTGCTACGATACTGCCTTCATTGTTATGGAATTGACATACGAACTACCTTATCATGCTGAATAACTGAATAGAACCGTCGAGTTGTTTCTGACTGAGCTTGTGCCTGGATAAGCAAAGTTTGGAGGACCAAACTTCTTAAGGTGGGGCGAGTGTAATGACCCCAAAACATGTGTCATATTTATCTGTAATTAATTATGTGTTTATGCGAATTAATTGAAGAATATCTGTTTGAATTAGAAGAATATCTGTTGAGATGAGAACTTTGGGACTGAAATTGATGACCGTAATGGGTTCAGAAAACGAAATTGAACACGCCTTTGTGATACCGGGAATTTTTAGAACCATTTGGGACAATAAATTGAGGACTGAATTTTGTCTGATTCGTTAAGCCTTGTTTGGCTCAAGATTATGGCACAATTCTATTTTTTTTTTTTTGTGACATATCTATAAATAGATAAGGATGTTGACTCTTTGACTCAAAAATAAGAAAAGAAAAATCTAGAGAGAGAGAGAGAGAGAGAGAGAGAGAGAGAGAGAGAGAGAGGAGAATTCGTGAGAAAGGGGAAGAAGGGGGAAAAAGAGAATCAAGCTACATCTTCTCCAATTAAGCGCTTAAGGTAAGAATTTCTTCTCTAGTTTCTTGAAATAAGGTTGAATCATCCTTAATCTCATGGCAAGTAAAAGGATTGAAAGGGGAAATGTGTTTAATTTGAGCATGCATGGTATGAATAGATGATTTATGTTTATATTTGGCATTCTTGAGGAAGAACCTCCATAGATATGAAGAAATGAAGCTTTTACATGAATAGTTATGATTCTTCAGCTCAATTCATGGTTTGATCTTGTATATGATGCATTTGGGTTTGTTTAGAAGCTATAATGCTTAACTCAAGTTGTGTTTCAAGTGTTTTGAGACTTGAGTTTCATCACTTTGAAGTGGTTTTGCAAAAATGAGAGATTGAAGCTTGAGAAGAGTCCAGAATTTTAGATTTTCGCGTGGTCCGCTCGAGCGGAGGTATTCCTGCTCGAGCGTGAAAATCGGCCTCCCAGCAGTTTTGGAAAATTGTACAGTCCGCTCGAGCGGACAAAGTGGCGCTCGAGCAGGGGACTTATTTTCAAGAAAATTTTGAGGGTTGTATTCAGTCCATATATGGCATGAATTACTTGATTTTATCATGTTATTAGCATCATTTGGCACCTCATGAACATGAAATTTCATAAGGGAAGAATAGAATGGCATGAATTAAGTGATTTAATGATAATGTGTATTGAAGAAATGTGTTATAATGTTGTTAACTGCAGGTCAGGAGGCGAAGACCGTGCAATCGGTTTTGAAAACCCACTGTGAGTAACATTTCTGTAAAGATATGTTAGTATGATCTATGTTTAAAAGTGCTACGTTATGCTATGGTTTTGAAATGATAAATGTTTTCTGTGAACGAATGTCCAGTTTGCGAATCTAGTATGGCATCCATAGATAGTCCTAAGTGGACCAGTTTACGAGATCTCGGTATGTGTTTAATCGGTGTCCGGGACCGGGACCGGTTACTCTAGTCGTTGGACGACAAATGTTATGTTCTATGGAGTATGCCATTATGTATGTTCTGATATGAGATGATTATGCTTATGGATGATTTATTTTATGGTATATGAATGTGGAATCCGTTCACTACCCCTTTACGTTAATGTTACTTGCCGAGCTTTAGCTCATTGTTTGTATATATGTATTTATAGGTGAGCACTCTGGGAGTCAAGCCTAGGCGGGGTCCGAGCCGAGCCGCCGTTTTGAAGCCTACCCGGTGTTTTGGTGCCTCCGAGTTAGGGCTAGGCCTAGGAAGGCCGTTAGGAAGCTTGGTTTTGGTTGTACATTTGGTGTGAGCCTATGTTTTGCACATGAATTTTGATTATATGTGATGCAATGTAGTGGGTAAATTAACATTTTTGGCATGTAATGTATGTTCATATAAATGCACAGCTCTTTGGACTATTAGTGTTTTGTTTTCGCTTCCGCAAGCCCCGGTTATGTATGTTTTGTACAGAAAGGCCTGTGGTAATCTAGAATTACTGGCCGGTTACGATGCCAACCTTCTCGGGGCGGGTTTAGGTCGTGACAGTTTAACTCCTCTACCAATGATTGCAAGTAAACATCGATGTCTCTTCCAAGTGCGGTTCGTGTGCACCCTTTTCTTTGGACTTCACCACCATATTATTAATGTAAACTTTCATGGTTCTGCCAATTTGATCTTTGAACATGATAGTGACCAATCTCTGATATGTTACCATGGTATTTTTCAATCCAAAAGGCATAACCTTGTAACAATAGGTTCCCCTTGGAGTGAAAAATGCACTTTTGTCTTTGTCGGCCGGATCCATGGCAATTTGGTGATACCCTCTATAAGCATCTAGGAAGCTCATGCAATAATGTTGGGCGGTTGCATCCACAAGTTGATCAATTCAAGATAAAGGAAAACAATCATTGGGGGTAGGTTTTGTTCAAATCTGCAAAGTCTATGTAGGCATGCCACGGCCTCATCTTTTTATTTACCACAACAGTGTTGGATAACTACGTAGGATAGGTAACTTCCCAAATTGCCCCAGTTTCCAATAGCTTGTCAACTTTGTCAACTACGGTCGCAGCATGTTTGGCAGTTGAACGGCAGTTTCTCTAAACGAATGGCTTAGCTTTGGAGTCGACATTCAAGTTATGCATAACGATGGCGGGGTCTACCCCTGGCATGTCATAAGGTGACCATGCAAAAGCATCGATGCTGTCAAGGAGGAAAGAAACCAGCTCTTGTCGCTCGGTGGCACTAAGACCTGTGCCAACCAAAACGAATTTCTCAAGATCATCATTAATTATCTCGGTCCAGATCTTCTGTTACTTTCTCAACTGAGCTCTTCCCAACATCCTCAAGACTTTCCTGATCTGAAAATTCAATTGAATTCACTTCTAGTTACTTTGGCTTCTTCACCAAGGCTGTGAGATAATAATGCTTTGCTGACTTCTGAGAACCACGGATTTGCTCGATGTCGTATTGAGTCGGATAACAAAGGAGATGATGGTAAGTACTCAGTATAGCCTGCATAGTGTGGAGCCATGTTCGGTCCATGATTATATTATAAGGTGATGGAAGCTTGACACTAGGAATTCAACCTCTAGCGTCTTGGTGCCTACATGTACTGGTATTACGATCTTACTTAGAGGGTATTCCAAATTGACATTAAAGTCGAAAAGAGGGTAGTCAGCCAACATGAGATCCACATCCTTAAAGCCGAGCTTAAGAAACTTTTGTACTACATTATCTCAGAGGTGCTTCCTTGGTCGATCAGGATATACCCAACGGTGAACATATTTACTCATAACTCGATCATGAGAGCGTCATCATGAGGCATCGTGACCCGTTCGAGATCAGCGTCGAAGAAGCTAATTTTGTTTGACAACCATAGTCATTTGGTTGATATACGGGGCTCGGAGCTGGGTTAGGAGAATTGTTGCAACTGGATTGTATTCACCCTGTTTGGTGGGGGTAAAGCTATATATCATGTGAATTATGCCGAGTGGCGGTGAATCGGGGCGTATGACAACCACACCTGGTGGGTCAACCCCTTTTGGGGAGGTATTCAGTTAGTTAGCCACCCTGGACCAAGTCTTCTAAATGATCTTTCAAAGCGTAGCATTTCTCAGTCACATGCCCATGGTCTTTGTGATACTCATATCTCAGGTCTCTCCGTCTCATGTCAAGGGGCCCAAACATCTTAGGCGGCTATTTAAAGAAAGCCAGATGTTGGATTTATGACAAAATCTTACTAATTTGCTCAGACAGTTCCGTGTATTTCTTATCTGACCATCTGGAGCACCTATTTTTTACCTGATATTGTTCATTCTATCAACACTAATCTCGGCGGTTCTTCCTTCTTGATAGGCATCTTGGCTTTGGGCTCCTCCGTGGTGGCGTTTCATTTGGTGGTGCAGCAGTCAGTAACTGTACCAAAATAGGTGCTATCGATTCCGTAGCTTACAGTCCGGCTTTTACTCGATTTGCATCATTTTTCACTTTGCAATACTCTTCGACCCTCTTCATTAGGGCCCAAACTGTCTTGGAGAGCTTTCGAGTCAACGAACTCTTAAGCGAGCTATCAGGATCCAATCCCATCTTGAAGGCAATGATTGCTATGGAGTCGTTGCAATCTCCATCCACCAAATTAAAGCACTCCCAATAATGTGCCAAGTACTCACACAAAATCTCATTCGGCTTAATTTTCATTGCCCACAAAGAGTCTACTTGTTTCGGTTGAGTCTTATTGTTAATGAATCTAGCCCTGAAGGACTTTTGGAGTTGATGGAAACCCAATTGAATTCAGTTCAAGCTTGTAATACCATCTAATGGTGAGCGGTCCCAAACTATTAGGGAATATTCGGCACATGAATGCCTCGTCGTCTGCATGCAGTGTCATTGCTTGCTTGTAATGACGAACGTGATCCGTGGGGTCCGACTTTCCATCATATAGAGTGAACAACGATGCTTTAAACTTCTTAGACAAAACGGCCTTGGCTATACGTCATATGAAAGGATCATGCTTATCTTCTAAATCTAAGTCATCGTCTCTCTTTTTACATCCACGTCGCACTTGTGGAGGACTTCCATTATCTAACTAGCTGGACAAGTCTACTCAGCCTCACTTTCTAGGTTCTTCCCAATAGGAATCTGATGTACTACTACTATCATCATGTCTCTGGGATTGATTTCGCTGATAGGCTTTCCTTCTTGGACATTGACCCCGTTCATGCCGTGGTCCAATCTGTTGGGATTTTGCCAGTTCTTGGTGTGGGTGCTCATTGTTAGCTGCCATATCCTCCAAACGTTGCTCATTCCGCTTTGCTTGGTTTATCAAGGTTTGCATGGCGTCTTCTACTGATGTTGAAGGCAAAGAAGGAGTTGTCAAGTCAAAGTTCAAAGACCTTTGTGCGAGAGTATCTTCCGAACCGAATATCGTTCCTAGTAGAACATTTTTGTCTCCAATGATCGAAGGATCTTGAGCTAGGCCTGCCATGGATGAGTTTGAGTATTCTCACAGACCGCGCCAATTGTGAGGATATGGCTTTGGAATACTTCTTTAATCCAAACAAGCCCTCAAGAGATCCTTGAGATGTCATCTGAAATAGAAGAACTCTTGCCGGTGGTGCTAGAATTAACACTCCAATGAGCAAGTTAGCTTCTATAGAAAGATTAGCTGCTTTTCGTTTCTTAAGGTACAAGTTTTTAGAACATATCTCCTCCTTCAACCTCTTTTTTTCCTTTTATAGAGTCATTCTCCTTGATATTTTCTCTATGTAGCTTAGCCCTTCATCATCACTCTGTCAAGACCCATCTCCCTACTATACTTTTTAGAAAGGGATAGCCCGGTCCCACTTAATGGGACAATGCCGACTTACCTGATATACTCGGCTCTGACGTACGGCACAAGTACCCTTAACTCAGCGTTCTCCTCATTTTGTATTTCATGTCTATTCGGCAATGACTTTCAGTCCAGTAGGCTTTGGCTTCATTCAATCCATCTCAGATGGGCTTGGATGTACTCTGTTTACCGTTTTATGTATATCTTTTTTCGGCTCCCACAATATTATCACGAGTTACTCTTATTGTTGTATTTAAAATAAAATTCAAAGATTTATTACAAAAAGTTGTTTTCACTTTAATTAACTTAACAATCTGGCCTTTCTTTGGTTTAATCTTATTTTTAAGTTTGATGCAAAATTCAAAGACTTAATACAAAAGGTAGTTTTCATATCGATTAACTTAATAATCTGGCTTTTCTTTGGTTTAATCTCACTTTTAAGTCGAGGTGAGGAATTTGAGAAGTGACACTATCGTAGATGTTTTCTATATCATGAAAAAGTGTTAAGAACAATTATAAATGTCTACCTTTAGTAAATAGAAACATATAACAATGAATGTTTTTTCTTTCATAAGCTAACACAGACAATAGAATATTTTCAATTACATGTTCAAACTTTTACACTCAAATATGTTTATAAAGAATATATTATTAAATTTTTGTTATGGTAGAAATTGATATGGTATAAAAAAATAAAAAAAATAAAAATTAGATAATTTTTTTTAAATTGAGATATATATATATATATATATTTTTGCCCCTTAAGAATAAAATTCCTGGATCTGTCAGCAGAGGGGTGTTTGTTTTGTTTGGTGCTTTTTTTATTTATTTATTTATTTATTTTACTTGGTTTCTCACTAACATGTTGTATATTAGCAAATGATTGGACTTACTATACAATACTAACTTAATTGAGATCATTTTACTTTATTATAATACTTATACATTTAACTTCTTTATTGATATAACTTTCTTATTATTTTTATAAATAAAATAATTTTTAGCGTAAAAATATATATATATATATAGAGAGAGAGAGAGAGTATAGAACCTTCCTTGCATTGACCGTTCGAATGGCGCTAAATATCTATTTATAAAAGAAAGAATTTCCAGTTTTAAAGAAAGAAAAGTGCTTTACGTAGGCTGCCCACGTATGAAGCAGCACTTGGACTTGAAGAGTCGGGTCTTGTCTTTCAATATATTTGTGTGGTGTAGAATTTCGTTTTGGAGGGGATAATTTTATTTTATTTCATATTTGGTGTGCTGCTAAATGGCTAATTTTCATTAGGTTGGCTTAGCCCCGTTTGATAAGATGATTGAAATTAATTTAGTCATTATTTAGTATAAATTAAATAAGTGTGCTTATTTAGGTCACATTATTTTCTTATTTTTTTGCACATCATTTCAATTTTTTTACATATTTTTTCATAAAAAATCAAAAAATATACTTATTTAGATAATCTCTTAGTTCACTAAATAAGATTAAAAAGTCAATAAAATAAAATGGTACATTCAAATCATAATCATTTTACTTTTTCTCTTACAAAAATTATATTAAAAAAAAAGTCAAAAGTTCATCAAAAACAAAAAACAAAAAAAAATTAATAAGATTAAAATAATCAAAAATTTAAAAAGTCAAATTAAAAAATATATATATATAAGGCTTAAAAAATAATCAGACTCGAAGGTGAAACTAAGAGCATAAATAAGATGACAGTGAGCGATCTCTAAACAGATTAAAAATAAATAAATAAAATCGAGGTAGCATTAGCAATAGCAATAATACATTCGAGTATAGGAGGAGTTTAGAAAAAAATAAAATGAAAGCAATCTCCGGCAACTACACAAGGTTCTTTACTGGTGATTTCAATCCCGCATCGTATGGAACTCATCGTAAGTTGACAATGCTATAATTTTCCATTCATTCCTAACCACTTTTAATTAAGTCTCATTTTTGTGTACGTGTGTTTTAACTTGAAAAAATCAAAAAGCCGATTTTAGCCAATACGGGCCACTGCACCGAGCGATACTGGAAGGTGATTGGGAGAGCACGGAAAGCTTTTACAGGTCACATCCAGAAGCAGTGACAAATAGCATCACAGAAAGCTCCGATACAGCGCTGATGGTAGGGATTATGTCGGGGCAGAAAATAGAATTCATAACGAATCAAGTGGAGTTTGGAAGGGTGGATTTGAGAAGAGTGAACAAAGAGGGGAATACTGCACTTCATGAAGCTGCAATTGTTGGTCATTTAAAGGCTGCTGAGTTACTAGTGGGAAGAAACAGAAGCTTGCTGTACATTCGTAATTTGGATGGGTATTTACCGCTTCACTTGGCCGCTGCCTATGGTCAGAGGGAGATTCTGTTTTATTTTCTGAGAGTAGGTGAGGTGCACAACATACAGTTATCGGAATCGGAGTTGGATATGCTTATGCATCTTGAAATAACTGCCAGGTTCTTCGGTAAGTTCTACTACTACCACTACTTTCTTTTTTTTTTTTTTTTTTTTGGTGATCGGCAAATGTTAGTTGTTAGCACTTATGGGAGAAAATCTCTCCACCCTTGGTAAAGCACTTAAGTGTTTACACTCTCTTAATTCAACCTCCTAAAAAAAATTGAACCCATAACCTCATTAGGACTAAGCCTTAAGGAAGGCAGAGTAGCCAACTAGGTTAAGCCTAGTTGGTACTACTACCACTACTATTGTTATGGCATACACCTATATTATGTCATATACCTAAGTTTTCAAATTTTCTTGGCGTTCGCAAATCGCTAGTGTGTATATATATGTTAGCATACGTCGTTATGCACAGGCTAACCAAATAACTTAAAATTAATTTCAAAATTAACAGTAAATTATAAATACACCTCTTGAATTTTGTTTAATACGAATTGTCTATTGTAATTTGAAAAATTATAAATATCTCAATTCCTAACTAGTCTCTTATACAATAATAAAACTATTTGAATTATTAATTGAAATATATTTCTAATATCACTAAAAATTGTTAATTGATTTGATATTTTTTAATAAAATGGATAATTTGTTATGAAATTTTAAACTTTAAGAGGCGAGATGTAATTTTCGGATTTGAGATTTTGAGTGATATATTTTGAATGATAAACATTTGGAGACAAGATTAACTTAAAATCAATGTAGTTAATGAGGATTTTAAGAACAAACTCCTCCCCGGGCCTCTCTTTGGGCCGGCCGGCCGCCGCCTTCGGCTATGGCGGTCGGCTGGGCTAGCTTTCTCTGTGTTTGTTTGTTGTCTTCCCGTTAATAAACTTGAGTCCCCCATTATTTTCCCATCTAGGAGTGTTTGGTGTGCTGCGGTGAGTGTTTGGTGTGCTGCGGTGTTTTTTGTTGGTGCTTCCGGGCCGTTTTAGCTGATCTTTTGGGGGTATTGGTGTGGTGTTTTCAGTAGGGGACGTCCAGGAACTTCACTCGAGCGCTCTCTTGCAAGTTGGAGCTTGAGGGGTGAACTCTGGTTCAGATTTTTGGAGAAGATTCGATGCTTGGTTGAGCGGAAACTTGGGTGTCGGAGTTGATCCATCTCTGTCTGGTTTTCATTCGAGCGCTCCTTTTCGTGGGAGAGTTTGAGGGGTGTTAGGAGAAGAACTGGAGAAGGAAGATGTTCTGCTAGTTGGTCGGTGTTCGAATTCCCAGTGGTTGGTGTCCTAGCGGTTTGGCAGTGAGTAAGAAGAACGGTTGGGAGATGTTCTGTGGGTGAGATAATGTTGGAAGTTAATGTGGGTGTTGATCTGCAATGTTTGGAGTTGCATGTGGGTGATGATCGGCAATGTTGGAGCTGCAATGTTGGAGCTGAATGTCAAGGTCTAGCAGGGGAGTTTGCCGGTGATGACTGTGGATTAGCAGCTTAGGTGTTGTTGGCCGGTCAAGCAGCAGCTCTGGTGGTGTGGGCTTTGGGAGTTGGGAGTTGGCAGCTACTTAGGGGTGGCGTGAGCAGTAGGCGTGGGCTGCAGCATAGGGTGGTGCGGGCAGCATAGGTGTGGGGCGTGGGCAACAGGCGTGGGCAGCTTCAGAGGTGTGGTCTTGGCAGAGTGGGTGGTGATTTGTCTTTAGTTTGGGTGGTTCGGCAGCTTGGGAGTTGGGCTAGTTAGTTGAGTTTAGTTTGTTTTGGGTGTTTTGGTGGGTTGATTATGTGGGGATTCATGTCTTTATTTTCTAGTTAAGTCCTTCTTAACTTTTTTTATGTATTTATTTTAAGAAAAAAATCGAGAGGCTAAGGAGTTGGTTGTATGGATGCGAGTAGCAGTAGTAGGGGTATTTTGTACTTTCCGAATCTCTCTCGATGCATGTCATCTTCCTGTACTTTTAATTTCATGCTGTTAAATGAAATTTTTCTTTGCTGATCAAAAAAAAAAAATAGTAATGTATGGAGGATCAATCAATTAACCAAAATAAATTGAACAATGATTTAAGAGCAAATGTGTGAATAAAAGTTATGATACATTTATACATATGAACATATATTTAACATCACAAACGTATATTATTATTTACAAATACGTTAACATACATATGTTTGGACATGTAGATGTTTGGACATGTAGATACTCGAGACTAAAGATCAAACCAAACCAAACCAAACCAAGCCTTAAGTCTTTATTAAACATTCTTTTAAATACAAATATTTGTATCAATCCCCAATAATAAAAAGAAACAAATATATGAATAAGTGTAAAATTAACCTGTTCTAAAACACATATTGCGTTAGATTGCTGGATTGTGTAAGATTTTGCCTTCTTCTAAAATGCTGGATATGCTGGATTGTGTAAGATTTTGCCTTAAATTCAACTAATAAATTTGCATTGAAATATTGAAGCTTTTAAAAGATTAGTATGTACTCAATGCTAAAAAATTTCCATACTTAATTTTCATTACATGATATAATTAATATGCTTAAATATTGTTTTTAATTGTAAAATCTAATATATTTTTGAAATAATATGACTGTACATAAAATAAAAGTTGAAAGTAGTAACTACATTACCTTCAAGTCATTTATAATATAACATGAATTAAAAAAAAAAATCTAAAATAAACATAAATCAAGCTAAAATTTATATTTTTAAGTTCCGATGTATGCATGAGTTAAATACTAGGGTTTTATATTGTTAATAACAAAAACCGAAATGTTTAGGTTATGGCAATCCTTAGGGTTGGAGTTCTAGAGAGAAGGAGAGTCATTTCAATATTAGCCTTTAATTATAAATTAGGTGCATCTAAAAATTTTTAAAAAATAAATAAATAATTGTATTTCAGTTTGGAAACCAAACAAGAAGTTTTTTTTTTTTTTTTTCAGTCAATATGAATATTTATAATATAGAGAAGCCCAATCAAACTAAGAAATGATTATTTTATTTATTTATTTATATTTTTTTCAATTAGTAGAAGTATACAATATACAATATAGAAAAGTCTAACCGACCTAAGAAAGAGTTTCATAATGGAAAAGAAGTAAATAACATACCAAAGCCCCATAATAAGTGAGAAATTATCAATCTTTGTAATTAGTGCTAAGGATCCTAGTCTTCGAAGGGGAAGTGTGTAGGAGTGGCCAACTGAGCTAGCCTAAATTGATTCACGAATAAAACTTAATCCACATAAATTGGTAAGTATAAAACTTAATCAAAATAAATTGGTGATGTGAGCTTGCATATGAGATAGAGAGATATATAAGCCCCGTTTGGTAGAGTTGTGGAAAAGTGATTATAGATTATAACTTAACAGATTATGATTTATAGCTGTGAACATAAGCCGTTATCTTGTTTGGTGCAGCTGTGAGATTATGGATTTAAACAGCAAAGTAATATTTGGTTAATAAGCTGTAAAATAGCTTTTTACTGTATAATTGTCATTTCTGCCCTTATATGATATAAAAATTATTATTTTGTCATTTTTTTTCAATTTTAATTTAAAAATATATATATGTATATATATTTAATTAATAAAAGTTATATAATGTATTAATTAGTATCAATTAAATATAAAATTGATACATTTGCTAAAAATGTAATGGAATTATTATGTCACAATTATTTTCCATTATAAATTAATTAGTATCAATTAATTGCTTAATTAGTATCAATTAATACTAAAATTATTAATTAGTATCAATTAATGACTTAATTAGTCTCAATTAATATTAAAATTATTAATTAGTATAAATTATATTAATATTTAATTTTTATTAGTATCAATTAATAATTAATTCAATTACAATATTAATTTATTAATAATTAATACCAATTAATATTGATTTTTTTAATTAATATTGATTTTTTTTCTTTTCTTCAGAAATATACAATTTTTTATTTTTTAATTTATATAAAAATATACAATATGAATTTATTAATAATTAATACCAATTAATATTGATTTTTTTAATTAATATTGATTTTTTTTCTTTTCTTCAGAAATATACAATTTTTTATTTTTTAATTTATATAAAAATATACAATATGAATTTATTAATAATTAATACCAATTAATATTTATTTTTCAATTAATATTGATTTTTTTCTTTTTCTAATATACAATTTTTTATTTTTTAATTAATATAAAAATATACAATATGAATTTATTAATAATTAATACCAATTAATATTTATTTTTCAATTAATATTGATTTTTTTCTTTTTCTTCAGAAATATACAATTTTTTATTTTTTAATTAATATTAATATTAATATTTGGGTATTGACGAGGGCATTTAAGTAATTTTGGCCACCCCACACCAGCTGCGTGCTTAAGTCAAAAATTTAAACACCTCCTGACCAGCTTTTGAGATAAGCTGAGAAATAGCTTGATTTAAGCTATAAGCTGGTTAACTTAAGCTGCATCAAACACAATAATACAAGTTTAATTGTTTGTTCTCATTACATGGTTGATTATTCAAAAAGATAAAATAATAATTGTCTTCCAAGTCTAATAATAGATATTTCAATTTAAGTGTTTACATATAATCATCATTTTTTTTGATTTATGCCATTAATGCTTCAGATTTGGCTATGTATTTACTTGCAAGCAACCCTAGATTAGCATTCTCCCAGTGGCAGGATGTCTTTCATTTGGAAATACTAGCCCAAATGCCGTCCGCTTTTCCTAGCGGAACAAAATTAAACATCTGGAAGCGTTTTATCTATTATTGTAAGTCTCCTGGCTATTTCCCTTTCTCATGATTTTTATGCTGTCTTTTTCACATTTATTAGTTTATTTATCTTCACACAGAAAAACAAAAACAAAAACAAAATCTATTTAACTCTTGTGTAGTTCAAGAGTAATGTTCCCCATACTAAATTTTATGCCATATTATATTTATTATTTCATCTGTTAGCACCTCATTAGAGATAAACTTGTATGAGTGATAAGAGCTATTATACTAATAATGTGGTAAAAAAAGAAATGATAAATGTAAGGGCAAATTATACCTGTGGTCCATATGTTTTATACCTTATGTCATTTTAATTTCTATATTTTCTATTGGCTCAATTTGGATCATTAATGTTAGATTCTGTGTCAATTTAATCCAGTTGATAATGTCATTAGTGTATTTGATGAAAAATAATCACCGAATTGATTAACATACTGAGTTGAGTTAAAATTTTACTCTTAAAAATATGACACGTGCCACTTATATGCGTATTTTTTACAAATAAAAAGAAATTATAAGAGTTATTGTTAATTGGTTCAAATTTAGATAAAATTATAAATTCAAATTCAAATTAAATTAATTAAATTACCGGAACTAAAATGATATAAGAGTTAAAATAAAAAGACATAATTTACCCAATGTAAAATGGTATAAAAAAAATGTGGCTAGGCTCGTGGGGGCCTACCGCTGGATGCTAATATCCATAACGTGATCATTTTGGAGTATTGGCTGCCACGAGGTCAATCGGTGCTACTCATGGTGAATATTTGGACCGTTGGACCACATGATATTGTCATGGAAGGTTTACAAGCTCCACCAAATGTCATTGGAAGGACTCTGGTTACCATTGGAAAAACACCCTTTGGCTCTATGACGTGGCATTTTGGGGGGCAATATGGTAAATTTAATAAAATTAATAGTCATTCATCATGCTAAAATTTGGCAAACTACTTCTATCATTTCAAATTTGGCACAATTGATAGCACTACTGGAGCATTTTGTACTTATCATGCCAAATTTTAACAACAGCATGATGGCTAACATCTGCAATTGATTTAAAGAATGTGAAGTAATTATAGAATATTAAAATATACATAATATATTTATCTCATAAATATTTTAAAATATATATAGGCATGGTTTGGGAAGAAAAAAGTCACGTTTTTTTTGTTAAAATAGTCACAAAAAACAAAATAAACTTTTTAACCTAATAAGACAAAACATCACATTTAACCCATAATCATTATATTCTTTCTTTTACAAAAAAATTAAAAAAGTCAAAAACCCTTCTTAAACCAAGCTTTTTAGCCCCAGACTAAAATAATAAAAAAAAAAAATCAAAAAGCCAACCCACTTCCCAAACTATACCTTAGAGTGTACAAGTTGCATTTCAAAGAATATAAAATATTATTATTATGAAGATAATCATCGAATAGGTTATGTACAGAAGATTTAAGATATGTTTTCAAAATGCCCACGAGATGTTAAAAATTGTCCGATATTATGAATTCAAAATTTTAATTAAAAAAGTGTGTGGCACGCTTTTAAGAGTATCCACAAAATGTGGGTGCCCACCACGAAATGCCTCAAGTCCATGTAAGTGTCCGTTCTTCTTGAGGCAAAGAGCTATCTCAACAAACCATCCACTGGAGATTTTTTATTTTTTTTTTTGGTAACAAAAAAGGAAAAATCAAAGGAAAAAAAAAAGAGTAAAAATAACCTCTAGATTCTGATATAATCCCATGCTAAATTACCCACAATCATATTACTCTTAATTTAATGAAATGGCACATCTGTTTATTTTGATAAAGCAAATAAATCTTAGAATAAATTATATTATTAGTTCATGTAGTCTAACAGAAGTATGACTTTAATCATTACAGTTTTAGTCCTTATGATTTGAATCTCATATTTTTAATTTTATTGCAATGTCATATATCTATCATATGCGGTTGACATTTTGAGCGGAAAAAAAAATAATAAATAAATAAATGAAACTATATGCCAAACTAGAGGCATCAAAGTAAAATTCAAAACAAACTATAGGAACCATTGGCATAATTTATTCACTACCCCAGTGACCTTTGTAATTTCTTTTGAATTTCAATTGGTCTTTCTAGTTTTGTATGTGCTCTTTTTCCGTTCAAAATTCTAACAGTAACTAACGGAAGAATCATATTGTAACAAAATTAAAAGTATAAGGTTCAAATTGAAATTACGAGGAGCAAAGTAAAATTTCACTCAAACTAGAAAGATTAATAATGTAATTTACTCAAACTAGAGAGATTAATAGTGTAATTTACCTAAATTTCTACATGGAAAGTGGTGTTCACATGTGGAATTATATATTTTTCAGCAACAATGCTAGGTAGCTCAAAATTTTGTGGCTCAAATGGCTCAAATCCCTCAAAACGACGTCGTTTTGAGTATAAATGAGTGTAAAACGACGTCGTTTTGAGGAATTTGAGCCATTTGAGCCACAAAATTTTGAACTACCAAATATTTTCCATTTTTCAGTTGTTCCGGTTCAAAAGGGTCCTTTTGTCTTCAAACGTTCACCGAATGCTTGCGAGGACACGAAGAAGCCAATTCAAAGTTCACAAATTCGACTTTTTAGAAAAGACTACTTATCTGGTTTGTCAGAATTGCTTATCTTCTTCTCTGCTTTTACTTATCAGTCTTGCAAGTATATATAAAGCTCTACTCACTAACTTGATTCAGTGAAATATAGAATAATGTTTGGGACCCCCTTTTGGGGGTCACCCCCTCACCCCCCCTTTGCCACGTGGCAGGGGGTGATTGGAGGAGGAGGAAAAAAAAGAAAAAGAAAAAGAAAAAGTAACCAATGAGAGAGAGAGAGGGGGTCAAAGGGGGTGGGGAAAAAGGGGGATGAATCATTACTCGTGAAATATAATAGTTAATCAACCTGGTTCTCAAACTACACACCTTTAACTGTTTAATAAATAATAAAAAAAACCAAACACCTTTAGTTTTAATTTTGAATAAAAATTTTAGCCTTTTAAAGTATGTGTTTTTTTGTCATTTTAATCTTTTAAGTTTGAATTTTATCATTTTAGTTCTTAAAATTGTCAATTTTAGTTATCTCTCTAACGTCCGTTGACGTTAATAACGGAAAAAATATGTAATCCTTGGATAAAAGATAATTTTGATTCTTAAAATATGAATTTCTTGTCATTTTAGGTTCTGAAGTTCTAAATTTTTTCATTTTAATTCTGAACGTTGTCAATTTGAGCTAGAATCAAATTGACTCAAATTGATAACTTTGTGACCTAAATGACAAAATTTGAAGTTTGAGAGAATAAAATGATAAGAAACGCATATTGTAGGGATCAAAATTATCTTTTATCTACGTTTTTGTTATCAATGTAGACGGACGTTAGACTTAAAACCAAATTGACTTAAATTGACAATTTCGAGAGAAAAAATTAAAAAATAAAAATAAAACTTAAGAGACTAAAATAAAAAATAACACATACTTTAGGAACTAAAATTGTTTCCTATATTCACCGGGGAAAAAAAAAAATTGTTTCCTATCCTTTAGTTTTTTAGGTTTGTCAATTTGGTGCCTAAAGTGTAAAATGTGATTTTTAATGATCCCCCACAATTTACTCTGTCCACATTAATTAACTGGAGCTAGAATATTTTCAAAATTTCGCATAAAACTTCAACAAAACTAAAAATGATTAAAAACAGACATGATTCTCAATATATACTTGATTGTATTTTGCTCCCTAACCAAAACGATTATAAACACAAGCATAGTGTGCGCTCTGTTAAATTTTCCCCTTTGATTTTCAATCTTTTAATTTGGGGTAAATTATGTAAATAGTCCCTGTAGTTTACACGATGTGTCAATTTGGTCCCTATAGTTTCAATTTACTCGATTTTGCCCCTTAATTTAACAGATTGTGTCATTTTAGTCTAACAAATAACGCTTGTTAAGTTAATTTAACGGAAGGTCAAACAATATGTCAATTTGGTCCCTATACTTTACACGATGTGTCAATTTGGTTTCTGTAAGTTCAATTTTCTCGATTTTGTCAGGGACTAAATTGATACATTGTGGAAAATACAGGGACCAAATTGACACATTGTTTGACTTTCCGTTAAATTAACTTAACAACCGTTATTTATTGGACTAAAATGACACAATCAGTTAAATTAAGGGGCAAAATCGAGTAAATTGAAACTATAGGGACCAAATTGACACATCGTGTAAACTACAAGGACTATTTGCATAATTTTCCCTTTAATTTGGTTAGATTTTTTTTAAGGTAAACTATATCGATAATCCCTATGTGCGAGCACGAAATAATTGTCGCTTGTATAATCATGTTGATCAAACTTGCGTTCCTTCAAACGTCGTCGTAAGACCTGAAATCACAAACATCAGCTAGTCGACGAGTGTATACCAGAAACCCCTCACATGCTTAAGTCAGTAAATAGACTAAGAATGAGACAAAAGCTTTGTAAATTCGGGAATAATAATTGCAATACCTGGAATTAGGGTTTGGTTTGAGCTTTTGTAAGTTTTGCATGGCACAATCCTAATAGGATTCTAACTCTCCTTTGTAGAGTCCTCCTAGGAATCACATTCTTAAAGGATAATGATCATCCTTTAACACCTTCCTCACTGCAAGCCAATTGAGATGGCACAACTCTTTACACGGTTTCCAGCCAAGCAGCCGAACTACCTTGCTCTGTCCGTCTCTGATTTAACCGTGTAACACGCAGCGCCGTGCAAGCCTAGCACGACGCACCACCATGCTTAACGTTGCATGGCCTTTCTCCTAGCCCAATCAAAGCTTTACTACCAATTACATTTGACCATCTTCCCATATAGCTCAGTCAAACCTTTGACCGCCATTAGAAAGTAGCTCGGTCTAAGAACATTAGTGTTTACCTATTCGGTCAAACTTCTTTGACCGATTTGACCTTCGTGCAGCCCAAACCAAGCTCTATTTGAAGCATAGCTCAATTCACTAATGCGGCCAAGTCTTAAGCCCACTTCCACCTAGCTCGGCCCAATTTGTGCTACAGAAATTACCCTCTCACCTTATATTTGTCCCATGTGTCATTTTGTTATTTAGACTTTCAATTTGATTAATTTTGGTAATTTTAAATTGTGTCAATTTAGTCCAATTGATAATATTGTTAGAACTTTTGACATAAAACAATCATTGAATTAGTTCATGTTAACTCATCAATTAACCAACTTTACAATTTTGTGTTTAAAAGTTTGATACATGCCGCTGTTGAGTGAGTTTTTCATTAAAAAAAAAAAAAACTTGTTAACAATTGTAATCAATTAGTTCAAATTAAAACAAAGTCATTAATTCAAAGTCAAAGTTGAATTAATTGAAACTATAAGAACCAAAATGATACAAAAATCAAAATATAAGAATTAGTAGTATAATTTGTCCCTTTTTTAATAAAGTCTAAATAATACCTCACTTCCCATTTAACTATTTTAGATAGCGTGAGTGGCAAGGACTATTTAACTCACAAATGGGGGATCAAAATTGACAAAATCAAAAGATTAGCAATTAAAATGCAATAAAACTCATAATTTGGGAATTATTGGTAGAAGATAGATAATTACATTAAAATAAAAGTCAACTATGTGAGAAAGTCAACAACACACAATAACAGGCACACAAGAAGCCCAACCAACTGGGTGTCACTAAATCATGCGTTAGCCGACTATAGGTAAATAAGTTCTAATCCAAATATTAGAAAAGACTAAATGAGACTATGGTTTGATCCATACTATTGTATAAGAATTAGACCATTGCGGACTTAAAAAGGGCTGTTTGGTACACTTTTTAGGATGTGATTATAATTTATTTTAATTTAAAAGCCTGTGTCGAACTGTTTGATATAGTTTCTACTTATAACTTATTAGGTAGAAATAAATAAAACAAAATAAAAAAAACTGATTATTTAGAAGCTGAAAAAGAGATGTTTTTAGATTCTACTTTCTGATTATCAACTTTTAACTTAAAAAAAATTTCACCAAACAGAGCCAAATATAAAAAGACTTATAATCTCTGAAGTATGAATTTTATGTCACTTTTCAATGTGTCAAATTGATCCAATTTCTAATGTACTGTCAAAATTGTAACAAAATGATAATAAAATATACCATTCATAAAGTGTGTTAAGTGACTTTGATTCCTAAACAATGACGGAAGAAGACTAAGCATATTACAGGGGTGGACAAATATCAAGTTGCGTCGGATTAGGGCTGAGCCTAGGTTAAGAAATACAAAAATATCTCTTGCCCAAGATCGACCCTATACATAAAAATCTCTCTCAAACCCGTCCCTAACATGGTATTACAATCCCAATTTCATCAAAGAAAACCATTTATTAAATAAAAAATATATTATAAAATTAAAATTAATAATTTGTAATTGAGTTGACACAAAATATTTAGTCATTACATTTTAACTAGAGACTAAGTTAGATATGTTTTCCATCTTAAGTAAATCTTTTCTATATAAAAATAAATAAAAACTAAGTAAATTATATGCATGTATATACTGGCTCATGCTAGAAATTATAATACATATCCTCAAAAAGATTGTATATCATATATAAGTTAGGACATTTGTAGTGTTAATTATCACAAATATCATAACTAAATTCTTTTGAGGCATAACTATAAAATATATATATATATATATATAATGAGTTGTAACCAAAAACAATATTAATATAAGCTATAGCTGAAGACCTTTTGGATTACAACCAAAATAATAATAATATGTCGTAACCAATATTAAAATGAATCATAACTAACACCACAATGAGTCATAACCGAATCATAACCAAGTTGTAAATAAAACCACAATGTCATAACCAAATATCACAAACATCATAATTGAAACATATAATACACACTCCAAAAAAGGGTATGTATTATAAAACTGTCCTATATATATATATTAATGCTAGTAGCATTCCTAAGTCCAACCCATTTAATAAACGAAGCTAAAAAGTCATTCCAGCCTTGCCTTATGAGCCTATATATCAATCGCAAACCCTTAAAAAAGCAGACTGGAATGGGTGACCAACAAGCTGGTGATCAATTTAACTCAAATACGGATATTTTGGGAAGAAATTGAATGACACAAAACGGGAATAGGAAGAAATTGAAAAAATTAAAATTTTAAAGTAACACAAAACAGATGTTTTGGGAACTATATATGCAATTTAGATGACACAATTGAAATTAGACCAATTTAACTCAAATACGAAAGTTTAAAGACAAAATTGAAAAAAAAATATAACTTAGAGAACCAAAGTGACATAAAGCACATATTTTTAAGAATGATAACAAAACCAAAAACAAAGAACAAAGAACACAAAAACAGAGGGCATAACAATTTAAGATGGAAAACCATCATTATTCAATTGAATTTTCATGTACCCTTGCTGAGAGTTGTATTATGTACAATTAGTATGAACCCCAACTATCACCTTGGCACTGTCCTCTAATTCTTAACAGGTTCGGCACTGTCCTCTAATTCTTAACTGGTTTGGATTTTTTTTTTTTTTTTTCTCAGTGAAAGTTAATTATTAGTTCTTAACTGGTTTGGATTGCTTTCTTTCACAATTCGACGGAAATTACAAGCAACTAATACTCAAAAAATGGTTCAAAAGATAGTTGAAATTCTGCAGTAGCTACTTGCAACTAACTGCACACAACTTGATTATAAACTTACTTCATTCTTGACTTCATTCTAATTGTAGTGCCATATGTCAAGCACATTCAAGAGATAAAATCAATGCATGATCGCACAAAATTGTTTGTGAGAATGTTTTGCTGGGGACTTCAGGGTAGTCCAGAACATTCATCAATCCTTAAAAAGGCCTTTCTATTAGGAGCAAAAAATGGGATTCAAGAAATAGTAGAAGAGATCTTAGTGGTATTTCCGGATGCAATTTCTTATGTAGATGAAGAGGGGCATTCTGCTCTCCATCTTGCAGTTATGTACCGTTGTGAACATGTTTTCAATTTTATTATTCAACAAATGGGAGTGCGTAAAAAGTTATTGTTGAAAGTAGACAATGGAGGCAACAATATCTTGCACTTGGTTGGACGAATGCCATATCAACCACAACTTGAAGTTGCTTCTGGTGCAGTTTTACAAATGCAGCGTGAATTGCAATGGTACAAGGTAATACATTTGTTTTGTATCTAGGCAAAAAGTTCTCGAGTTTATATTACATCTTGATATTTTTTTTCTTGAATTCCCTACAAACAAGAGTTGTTATTTATCTCTACTATTTTACAAAAGAAAATGACAAAATGGGGAAAAAACTATAGGGAAGCTCAAGACATAATAAATTATTGATTTTCAGCAAAATAAAAGATGCGGAACAAAATTTGTATGAATCATAGAAGCATGCGATTATTCTATTTTATTATTATGTGTCATTTTCTTTTATAGAATTTTGTCAACTATTTTACCTTTCAGTATCCAATAATGTTACATGCATAGGAAAATATAAATACAAGTGCTTTGAATAAATCTGAACATTTTTTGTGCACTTTTTAATGATACTTTTCTGTGCGTGCATAATTATTATTTATTGGGATGCACCATAAACTTGCTTTCTCATTCCAAACTAACTTGATGGCGTAGGAAGTAGAAAAGCTTGTGCCGGTGCAGGCAACAACAACAATGAACCATGATGGAAAGACACCTATGATGGTATTTGACGAGGACCATCGTCGGATGATCCAATCTGAAGAGCAATGGATTGTAAGCCTGGCAAGTGCATGCACTGTTTCAACAACAATCATTGGCACAATAGCATTTTCGGCAGCCATTCAAGTGCCAGGGGGAAACGATGATGGAGGCCACCCACACTTAAAGAAAGAAATCACCTTCAAATTATTTGCCATATCAAATGCAGTCGCTCTATACTCGGCCATCGCCACATTCTTAATCTTTTTATCCATCTTCACTACACGCTATGCAACAATTGATTTTCTATATTCCCTGCCCAACAGATTAATAATTGGCCTGATTTCCTTGTTTGTCTCTATAACATCCACTATTATAGCTTTTGGTTTTGCCCAATATTTGATGTTTTTCATAGAACACACACGTTGGATTCCTAAAGCAGTGGTCATAACGTCCTTTGGACTAGTGACTTTGTTACAATTTTCCCTCCTCCTAAATATGATGAAAACCACGTATGGCCGAAGCATGTTCAACCTTTCGGATGGAAGAAATAGACGAAAAGGCGTAAGATTTTGAGCTCCCTTACATGTACATTGTATCAAAGTGGAAATGCAACATTGCTCATTTCGTCGATGCCATAGCGAAATAGGCAAGATGAATAAAACTCTCTCTCCCCCCTTTCTCCCTCTCTGTAATATTAGATGTGTGCTTGTGGGTAATAATTCTAAGCACTTCAATCAAGTGTTTAGTGAACCTGATTATTGCTAAATTGTCTCTAATGTATCAAGTCTTAAGTTGTGTTCGGTGCTGGGTTGCTTTAGGCCAAGTTTGGGAAGATCCAAAAAAGTCAAAAAGTCAAAAAGGAGTTACTCAAAAAGCTAAAAAAGTTAACACTATTCACCAAAAGTCAACAATTACGGCTGCACAACTCCCAATTCAAATTTTTCCCTACAAATCAATTTCTAATATTTTTATTAACACATTTTTCAATAAAAAGTCAAAAAGTTAACCCAAATATCCATATTTTCAATCTCAATTTTTTTAGTCCAAAAAGACAAAAAGTGCACTTTTTTAGTCTTCCCAAACTTGGCCTTAGTTTGTTATTGGAGCATACTCGTACAAGCGTTTTGTACATTACAGTAATAACCTCTACACCACAAATTTTTATATTTTATTTTTTTTTTTTATTTTATAAAATTCAGAAGAAATATTAAAGACTTATAAATTCACCAAAAATTATATAGTAATAGACTTGGAGTCTAAATCATTGGGTATATAACAAATCAAAAAATGATACATATCATACCACATAATTCTATCATATATATAATGATTTATTCTGTTCAATTTCATAGAACAATATTTTAATTTTTAAAAATTATCAAAATACAAAACTTAAATGTACTGTAATAATAACTTGTAGTTTGTCTTTTCTTTTCAATTTTGCCCTTTCATTTTAAATAAATTACTAATAGTGACCTATATGTTAATGAAGGTTTTTTCGTAATTAAACAAACATTCTTGATCAATTATACAACAGGTATTTTCGTAATTACGTAAACATTCTTGATCAATCATGAAACAGGTTTTTTCGTAATTACGCAAACATTCCTAGTCAATTATGAAATATAAATATTTATTTTTTTAACAACTTACAAATACACCCATAAGATTTGTTTAAGATATGAATCGGTCCATAAATATTAGAAATTATAACTATCGTTTGTTATAAAATTTTCATTTAACACAATACTTAGGGGGGGAAATTTAATTCTCCTATGCAATAATAAATTATCAAAATTGTTTATTGAAAATATTTCTCATTTCATTAAAAACTATTAATTGACTTAATGATTTATTTATTAACAAAATGGTTACCTGAAAAATATTTTTCATATCATTGAAAATTATTAATTTACTTAATGATTTATTTATTAATAAAATTGGTTATTTGTTTTGCGAGTATGATTTATGTATTAATAAAATTAGTTATTTGGTATATATATTTTTTCTTTTGCTTTTTATTAGTTCAGTGAATTATCTTAGCAGTTTTTTTTTAATGAGAGAATTATCTTAATATTTTTTTTATATTTATCTGTTGAAAAAGTTACACACCATAATTAATTTTTTTATAAATTCAGAAGAAATGTTAAAGACTCATAATTCACCAATATGATATGGTAATAGAATTGGAGTCTATATCATTGGGTGTATAGCAAATCAAAAAATGATACATATTATAACGCATAATTCTATTATAAATATAATGATGTATTCTATTCAATTTCATAGGATAATATTTTAATTTTTTTAAAATTATCAAAATACAAAACTTAAATAATAGCCCGTGCCTTACACTGGCTTTCTTAAATTAGTATATATATATTATCACAAGTTACTCTTGTTCTTACTGAAAAAAAAAAAAAAAAAGAGTTACTCTTGTTCTTGTATTAAAAATTAGACATTTAAAGATTTAACACAAGAAGCAGTTTTCACTTCAATTAACTTAATAATCTCGTCTTTCTTTGGTTTAATCTCAACTTTAAGTTTAATCCATTGAGGTTAGAAATATGAGAAATGACAATGTGGTAGATGTTTTCTATATCATTGAAAGAATGTCGAGTACAATTTTAAATTTCTAACTTTAATAAATAAAAGGGAACTTTTTTGATAAGTTCTTTTTTAAGAATTTTATTTCATCTAATCCATATTCTTTTTTATTATTTCACTAGATCTTATTTGAGGTAAGATGACCAAAACACCCCCAATCTCTCTTGCCCCCCTATTAATGTAGATATTTAATGTTGATTGTCATTATATTTTGGTAGTTCTCAAGCATAGGAAATTGCCATTATATTCATATTAATTTGAAATGAATTTTTTCATTGTGTTGCCAATTACATGATGTGAATATTCACATTATGTAATTAAAATGAATATTCACATCATTATATTTACATTAATTTGGATTGAATTTTTCTCATTGTGTTGTCAATTACATAATGTGAATATTCATAATAAAACATACGAATGTGAATGTTTACATCACTACATTAGATGAGAGAGAATGCTCACATGTTGTGAACGTTCACATTACTACATGTTGTGAACGTTCACATTACTACATGTTGTGAATAAAAATATGTTGTCAATTAAAAATATCACATGTTGTGAACGCTTACATCACTACATTAAATGAGAGAGAATTTTTCGAAAAGGATTTGTGAACGTTCACATCAGATGAGAGAGAATGTTCGTATTATTTTTAATGTGTTATCAATTAAAAATAAGAATGTTCACATGTTGTGAACGTCCACATCACTACATCAAATGAGAGAGGATTTTTCGGAAAGGTGTTGTAAACGTTCACATCAGATGATAGAGAATGTTCACATTATTTTTAATGTGTTGTCAATTAAAAATATATTCACATTATATAATAATATAAAATAATAACATCAATGTTATTCAATTTATGTGTGAAATTTCTTATGCCTCACTTCCCTCTCTTCTCCTAACATTAAATATCAATATTAAATATAAAGACATAAGAGTCTAAGAAAATAGTGTAAATTAAGAAAAAAGACTTTATGGAATAAAAGTATAAATACATGAAATTTAGTGGGTTAAAAAATTCATTCAAGGACTTCTTGGGTTAGAACATTTCTAAATGGGATTTATCAACAAAAATCCGTATATGGCCATAATTTTTTGGGATTTTTTTTTTAAGGTCTATGATATTAAGATTTTATAAGATAAATGATATATAATATTTTCATAGTAGTTAAGGTCCTGCAACATTTCTACAGAGAAAATTCGATTTAGATAACTTTTGTTCAACTCAGAGAAATTTCGTCCCGACTTAGAGAAATTTCAATTTTCATAGAGAAATTTCTCATTGATTATACCAGAGAAATATCAAAATTTTTCTGAGTAAGGGCCGAAATTTCTTTGAGTCAAGTGTAATTTTTCTGAGTCAGACAAAATTTTTCTGAATTGAATTTTCTCTGTGAAAATGTTGAGGGACCTTAGCTAATAAAAAAAAAAAATCTTGGACCTCTCCTACTACACAAAGTTAGAGAGGGATGTTTCACTAATTTTTATTTTTTTTTTTTGGAGCTCCTTGGCCAAAAATCTAATTTTGAATTTTGTTTGGTCAAATGTGCAAGTGCTAAATTAGTTTGTCTATAAGGACAAGTTTAGGAAAAATGACCAAAATAGCCATATATATATATATTCGCAATGATTCAAAACACTAATTTTGGTGCTCTAATGAAGCACTAATGACATGGCAAGGAGGAAAAAAAAAAACTAAGACCAAAACATCACATCACAGTGAAGGCGATGCATCATCACAATTTCAAACCCTAACTCTCACTTTTTCTGTCTTTGAACATGTAGCTTTAGAAGCATTCTATACAAATTGTATGGGGTAACTAAAGACTTATTTCATTCATTTGAATATTTGATTACATGGATACATTTATACAAAAAATATCTAACAGACTAATAATATCTCTAACTAACTAACTACCTAATGTAACTAACTAACTAACTAACTAACAAACTTTATCTCTTAGATGGTTTTAGCTGTTAATGACAGCAGCTCCTGTTATGGCTCTGCTAGCAGCAGCTTGTGGCTCTGCTTGTTGTGGCTTTGATGTGGCTCTGCTGGCAGCAGCTTGTGGCTCTGCTTGTTTTGTAGGTGATATATTATCAGTCCCCTGCAAGCTGATGGGAGAGGAAGTGACCAATAGCTTGGTCTTGAGAAACTGAAATCTGGAACTGGATAAAGGTTTGGTAAAAATGTCAGCGATTTGATCCACAGAAGGAACATACTGCAGAACAACTTTCTTGGCTGCAACCTTCTCGCGAGTAAAGTGACAATCGACTTCAATGTGTTTAGGGCGAGTATGAAACACTGGATTTGAAGCAAGGGCAATAGCAGAGAGGTTATCACAACAAAGAATAGGAGGGGAAGTAGTAGGAAGTGTCAGATCATGCAGTAGCATCTGTAACCAACTTAACTCTGCGGTAGCATGAGCCAATGCTCGATATTCAGCCTCAGTGCTGGATCGAGAGACTGTTG
>NW_021027503.1:4905-32059 GCF_004153795.1 Camellia sinensis
TTTTGCTGCAACAGAGAGCAGGAAAGGGGCATAGCAATGTATTTGCACAGATATATGCATGTCTCGATCCTCGTGCCACCAATCACGCATACCGAGGCATGATGGCCGAGGAGTCGAAATGCACAACTCAATATAGGATGAATGCATATGAAACTACAGCTAAAACCTAACTCCATCATGGATAATCGGAGTGTCGGTGACTGGGGAATTGAGACACATTCCGTCACTCGGAGTACGAAATGTACCTCGTTTCCCGTGCCCGGGCTAACTCCTATTCCGGACACGATGCAATATGCATGATATGCATGAAATGCAACTAATATACAATCCTAACATACATAATGCTATGAAAATGAGGTGCCTCGAAATGCGTGCACACAGGCACGCAAACCGAGGAAATGATATATGTCTCGAAATGCGTGCACGCGGGCACGCAAACCGAGGCGATGGTATGTGTCTCGAAATGCGTACACGTGGGCACGCAAACTGAGGCGATGGTATGTGTCTCGAAATGCATGCACGCGGGCACGCAAACCGAGGCGATGGTATGTGTCTCGAAATCCGTGCACGCGGGCACGCAAACCGAGGTGATGATATGTGTCTCGAAATGCGAATGACATGAAAAATGCAACATGGACTTATACTAACATGAGAGAGTCTCAGCCACTCTCACATAAGAAGCCGGTTGATGAAAATGAAGTGCCTCGAAATGCGTGCACACGGGCACGCAAACCGAGGCGATGGCGGATAGCTCTATTTTGGACGGTTTAGTTCATTTGAACTTTTTTTTGTGTAGTTGTAGTGTAAATCCTTGCACTAGCTTGTTGTTTTAAGGCTTTAAACGTCATTGGTGTGACTTGGCTACTTGTTTTTAGTGCTTTTGTCACTCAATTTCAGCACCTAAATCTCTGCAGCCTCCCTCTTTGCTTCACTCTTTCATTTGCTTTAGAGGGTTGTTTCAAACTTGGGATCATTTAAGCTTGAGATTGACGTCATGCTCAATGGTTTAATGCTCTTTGAGAGTTCATTATCAAATGCATGATCTCTCTCTTGCCTTACACTATCCCTTGGTTAACACTTTCTTCACCTTAGAGGATACTCACCAATGGACAATTTGATTAGAGAATAATTCGGTAATTAAAATGTGTAAACAAAATTGACAAATAAAAGTGACAAGATAAGCATGTCTTTGTGTTGTATTGCATGTGTTCAAATCAGACGTTAATGTGAACACAAGGAAAATGGTACATTTTATACTAAAAAGTGATGAAATGTGCCACTTTCCTAAGTCTCTATTGCCCTTGATCATGCATGATAAGGCGGTGGTCTTGTTGGTCATATTTGTGCATTTATCAAAATTGTACAACTTGGATCTTTGGCCATCATGCAATGAACTTGCTTGATTGGTGGTTCTTGAATCCAAATGTGTCACTCCTTTGAGGTTTTGAGATGATAAGGAGGGATATAGTGCAAACAAATCCTTGAAAAAACCCCCCTTTTTGCTCTGTTTATGCTCTGTTGCAGCATGGTGATCCAATGCATCAGTGGCCGACAAGCCACCATTCATGGCCGGCAGTGCATCATTTCTGGCCAGTAGGACACCTCACTGGTCGGCAAATGGCCAGCAGCTTCCCTCCATGGCCAGCAGGACACTGATGTAAATCTCAGCAAAGATTTGGCAAGGAGAAGTAGAAAGGTTCTAGAAATGCTTAACCCTGCAAACAGAGGTTTTCAATAGCAAAATAATGGTCTTTTCAGGCCAAAATCGAGCATGTGCATCTTCCACTTCCCGAGGCGGAGCAGTGGCAACATAGTTTAATGTCTTAATTGCTTAGTTTGTGTGCATTTGTGTTGTAAATTAATTAATTAGTTTGCTAGTTAGTTAAAGTGTTGTAATAATTAGCAATTAGCTTAGCTAGTTATTCATTTAGCTTGTAATAATTAGTCTAATTAGCTTAATTAGATTAACTTAATTAGCGTAGCTTTGATTAGCTTAGCTCTTATTCATTCGGCCCCTCCTCCGCGAGGGCGTAATGCTGTAATAAGTGTGCGTGCTTGTGTGTGTGTATTTTTTATTTAATCGCTTTCGATGGTTACTTTAGGGACATGTTTCAATTAGCATATCGCGTGCTTGCATCCATTCATCTTGTCTTGCATGCACCGAGGCTCGGCGCATCATTTAAACTGCATTGCCATTTCAATATACTTATTTGAATACGTGTTTAACCGCATGTTATCAAATCGATCCATATGCCATATTAGTAGCTGAGCATATTAATTTCATATTGCATGTGCTACATTAGGCATCTTACATAGTTAGGGATCATGCATCTTTCTAACTAGTTTCCGTTTTGGCCTTGAGTACTAGGTGAGTTTTTATGTTTTAGCATACTTGCATAAGTGTGAATGTTGACATGTCTAGCATGCTTGCCATGAGGCCATGTGCTTAAATGCTAAACTGAATGAATGCCTGTTGATGAAGGCCTGTTGTTTGAATTGAAACGATTCAACGAATGTGCGTTTTAAGCCCACTTTGTTGAGTAGCAAATCATGTTTTAAACCCACTATGTTTGGTGGCAAATCCGCATTTTTAAGCCCACTTGAGGTGGCAAATTCAAACCATTTTCGCAAACAAACATGAGTTGAATTGTTCTAAATTGAGCAAATTAGTCTATATTTGCTTGTGTGCATCACATAGTAATGCTAGTTTAATAACCAGAACAAGAGCACATAATGTACATAAAAATCATATCATAATTAGCAGAGGCCAATCTTTTGATCAAACGAGCAGGGGTGCTCAATTCATGACCTTCCCCTCTTCATACCCAAGTTCCCGAGCCGAGGCAACTTTGGTGATGGCAGACACGTGTCCTTTGGCACGGGACAGGATTTCCTAAATTTTTCCAAAATAAAAAATATTTAGGTTGCGACTCTGTATCTAGCAAAGCAGTCCAATTTTGGCACTTTTGATTCAAAATCAATTTTCCAAAACGATTTGCCGGATTTGGACTCTTTGGTGTTTATCAGGTTCACGTTACACTTGTGAGAATAGATTCAGAATCGCGGGAGTCCAAACTATGAGTCTTTCTTTTCAAACCTTCCAAAACGGGATGCAGAAAAAGGTGAGTCCACAGTTATCAGCAACACACCGATCCCATAACTGTATTGATTGGCTGCTCCGTCAAAATACATCTTCCACGTTTTGTCCTTTATTTGTAGAATATCTTCGTCTGGAAAAAAGTACTCCACCACTTCATCCCCCTCTATTGGGTGATTTGCCAGGAATTCTGCTACAACTCTCCCTTTAACTGACTTGTATGTGACATATTTGAGATCAAATTCGGAGAGAAGAAACAACCAACAAGCTAGCCTACCCATAAGCGCTGGTTTCTCAAAAACATATTTGATGGCATCTAATCTCGAAACCAGAATTACTGAGTGAGCTAACAAGTAGTGCCTCAACTTCTGAGTAGCCCATACCAAGGCTAGGCAAGCTTTCTCGAAGGGAGTGTAACGGGTCTCGTAGTCCAGCATTTTCCTACTCAAGTAGTAAATGGCTTTCTCCACCTTGGCCTCCGACTCCTAAGCCAACATACACCCCACGGTTGAATTCATGACTGACAAGTACAAAATCAACGATTTTCCCGGTTCTGGTAGGGATAACACCGGTGGATTTTGCAAGTACTGCTTGACCTGTTCAAAAACAAACTAACAGTGATCATTCTGTCAGAATTTATTTCCTTTCCTCAGGAGACCAAATAATGATTCAAAAGTCAATGTTAGTATTGAAATAAACCGTCTTATGATCGAAGCCTCAGTGTACCCATCTCCAGTAATTTGACCGAAGCCTCAGTGTACCCATCTCCAGTAATTTGATCAATTTCATTAATATCAAAAGGAAAAATTCTTGTGAGGGGTTGAACTAGAGGCCTATAAGCCGAAGCCAGGGGAAACATTTCCTGAAGATCTGGGATTTAGGGATTTTCTACTAGTGGGGGTAAGTCCGGGTATGGCTGAGCAGCTGGGATTGGATGCACAGTTTATGCGGATTCCCTAGATGTACGTTGTAGATCGGCGATGATTTCATCCTGTGCAGCCATCCTTTGGTTTACAGTATCCATGGTTCTCTGGAAAGCCATCATCATGGCAGCAAATTCCTCCGTGTTATGTGTTGTATTCTGTACCATTGCTGGTCTGGGTGAACTAGATGTTGGTGAATTGATTGAGTGAGAATGGATAAGTGTTTGCAGAGTGCTTTGTACTGGTGCTGCTGACTGCCTATTCCTTCTTCATTGAGTAACTGGTGGAAGTGAGACTAACACTGGTTGGCCACCAACAAGGTCTTGAGCTTTGCAAAGCTTGCCAAAGCGAGTCCACACAACTTAGGGAATATCGGGTCTTTCTGAAGCTATGATGGCAGACTACCAAGCAAAAAGAAAGAAAGAGAAACATAATCAAAATCGGACAGCACTTCGGTCCCAATTCATAACAGTCATAACACACAGTTGAATTGTAATCCCCACTAAACTCTGTTCTTAAACTCATACTGATATGAACCATCTTGTACAGTCTCACTGTAAAAGCACATACCAAGTAAAAGAACCAAAAACACCCCTATGAGGGGGTAGGGTTACCTCGTCATAGATTTTTTACATGATCTAGGCTACACTATTTCAAACAACAAGTTTCACAACATCCTGCAAATGGGTGGCATCCTATCCTAAGTTGGAATAGTCACTATAGCTTCACTATATGCAACTAGGTCAAATGGTCGAAAGGGTGCCTCAGCAAGATTATCTAATATACCTCTCACATCAAACACCGAGAAGTGAAAGGAGGATCAAGCGGTATATCTATAATCCAGATCCACGGGTTGTGTTTCCAACATGGAAGAGCCCATGACCAGCCAGCCTTTTGGCAAGCTTTTTGGGCAAGCCACCAGTAAACCGTCCAGGAATAGCATATGGAAAACACAGTGACTTAAAGTAACCATGCAAAATGCCATGCAAAGAATATATAAGTGTAGATAAAATTTCACATCATGAATTTCAAGTCAAATTCTCTAATTCCCCAGCAGAGTCGCCAGAAACTGTGGCTTGCTTTTCGTGCTCCTTTTGGATGTGACTAGCCCCACAGTTCGAACTCTCGTGGTCCTGAATCTGATTTCATAAAGTGCAATGTGAAACAGTGGAAACACAAAAGAGTCCAAATCCGGCAACTCTTTGGGAAAATCGATTTGAATCAAAAATGCCAAAAATTGACTGATTTGCCAAATTAAAGAGTCACCACCTAAATATTTTTGAAAAATTTAGGAAACCTGAGACTCATGCCAAAGGCCATTAGTCTATCATCACCAAAGTGTCTCGGCTCGGGAACTTAGGTACGAGAGGAAAAGGTCATGAATTGAGCACCCCACTCGCCCGATCAAAGATCGGCCTCTACTAATCATGATGCAATTTTTATTTACATTATATGCTCTTGTTCCAATTATTAGTTATTTTTACCTTGTGACTCACACAAGTATAGACTAATTTGCAAAAGTTGGAACACTTTCAGTTCATGTTTTATTTGAAAATTTGTTTTAATACGAGTCACTTGAAAAGGTGAGTTTGTACATCAATCAATTTATCAAAATTTTGGCAATTAGCCTCCATCCACCGGCATTCAAGTGGATATATCATGTAAGCAATTAGCCTCATGGAAAGCACGCTTGATATTACAACACAAACATTCGATGCAAGATGCTAAACATCAAAATTGCTCACCTAGTACTCCGAGCCAAAACAAAGCAAAATAATTAGAAAAATATACATGCTCCTAACTAATGTAATATGACTAAATGCAACGCACACATTATGTAATTTATAGGCTCGACTATGAGCATGGCATATGATTCCATTCAAGACATGCGATAAAGCATGTATTCAAGTAATGAATTTGAACATTGATATTGGGTTAGTATGATGGGCCGAACCTTAGATGCATGCAAGACAATGGATGTGAATCGTAAGATTACTAATTTGAAAAATGATGTTCTATACTAACCATTGTAAGCAAGTAAGTAAAAAGGAGAAAGACGTGGGGTGAGAAAGACGTGGGGTTGGAAGACATACAACTTATTACATGTTGGCCCTCACACAAGAGGGTCCAAATCAGAGTCTGAAAGTCTTAATTAAACTAATTATTACAAAGCCAAATGAAGAAATAAGCAAAGAATTAACTAGCTAGCTACTCTATTACAACAAGGATAATAATAAGAAATAAACTGGCTATCTAAGTTAATTAGCTATACCAATTACAAATAAACAATAATAATGATTACAACACTAATTAGAACAAAACTAATTGTAACAATAAAATTAAATTAATTACAACAATACTCGGAGCATTAATTTACAACATTGATGTAAGCAAGGATGCACAAGGATTGCATGCACAGTGTCCAAGAATTGCTTTGTTTGCCTTGGTCTGCTCTATTTCACCTTCAAACAACTGCCCTCTATTTTCTGCAAAACATACTGCTGACCAAACATTGATGGCCAGCCGGCCCTCAATGAAGCTCGGTCGGGCCTAAATAAGGCCAGTCGTGCCTTAATTTTAAGCCAAATCCTACTTTGTGCTCTGAAGTGAAAACAGTGCAGACAGAGTTGTTCTGAACTCTGTTTGTCCCTCTCACACTTCTCTATCATGGGAAAGCCTCAAGAGAAGGTTGGAATCATTTCCAAAACCATCAACGAGCAATTTGTTTGCTTGATGATTCCAGACATAATTTGCTCGATAAATGCAATGAACAACAACCACCCCTCCTTCCTATCATAGCGTGAACTCAAAGAGGGAGATAGAAACGCTTCAACGTTCATCAAAACATCATGAATTGATGTATGACAACCCTTGACACAATAGACTCGGCATAACGTTTGGCTGAGCCTAAGCAATATAACTCATTTTCTTTATGTGGGTTAGTTCATTTTAAGCCAAATTCTCTAGTCTTTGTCGTCCTTTAATCCATTTGTCCAAGATGATTGTTACACTAAAGCTTACGTCCACTAAGTAAGAAATATGTCAAACGGGAAGTGATTCTCAACATGAAAAAGAGACTATGCTGTTGACAATGAACTTCCGTAGAAATTAAGCCATTAAGCATAGATCTCTAGTTCATGTTTTGAATAACCATCAACCGATTGAAACAAACCTCAAATGAAAGAAATGAATCGTAAGTTGATTATTAAAATGAGGTTCTTAAACATGAAAATAGACAAAGAATGGCCAAGAATAATATGCAACAAGCTACGTATAAGGACTTGTGAGACAACAAGCAAACTAATCAAAGCATGAATTAATTAAACAACCTAGGACAACCCTAAAATAGCCTCTAATAGGTGAAAAATAGTGGCTCAAAGTGCATGAAAAGAGCCTAAAATGATAAACAACAAAGAAGGAAAACAAGGCTAATAAGTAAGAACAAGGAGGGGAGGCTAACCCTCCCACTTTTGAAACCTCAAAGCATGATTTTTAGCCTCCTTTAAACTCTAAAAATCAATTTAGAAAACAAAGAAAAAGGTGTAAAAACAAGGGTTTGAGCTATAGGTGAGGGTGTAAGAAAGACTGTTAACTCTCTCTATCCTTTGGTAACTCTCCAAACCCAAGCTTAGACACTTGAAAGAAGATCAAAACAATACAAAATACAAGAACTAAATAGCAAGAGATAACAAAGAGAGCAAGAAAAAAGATAGCAAGCTTATACCTCTCAAGAAAGGTAAGCTCTTTGTTTGTAAATCAAACTAAGTCCAAACATAATCTCAAGCTTGAATTGTGATGCTCAAGGCTCAACCAAGGTTCGTGCCACACAAGATGCAAAATGAAACAAATGAGACACGCATGCCTCATAAGATGCAAAATGAAACAAATGATACAAGTGTGACACGCGTGCCACACAAGATGCAAAATGAAACAAATGAGACACGCATGCCTCATAAGATGCAAAATGAAACAAATGATACAAGTGTGACACGCGTGCCACACAAGATGCAAAATGAAACAAATGAGACACGCATGCCTCATAAGATGCAAAATGAAACAAATGATACAAGTGTGACACGCGTGCCACACAAGATGCAAAATGAAACAAATGAGACACGCATGCCTCATAAGATGCAAAATGAAACAAATGATACAAGTGTGACACGCGTGCCACACAAGATGCAAAATGAAACAAATGAGACACGCATGCCTCATAAGATGCAAAATGAAACAAATGATACAAGTGTGACACGCGTGCCACACAAGATGCAAAATGAAACAAATGAGACACGCATGCCTCATAAGATGCAAAATGAAACAAATGATACAAGTGTGACACGCGTGCCACACAAGATGCAAAATGAAACAAATGAGACACGCATGCCTCATAAGATGCAAAATGAAACAAATGATACAAGTGTGACACGCGTGCCACACAAGATGCAAAATGAAACAAATGAGACACGCATGCCTCATAAGATGCAAAATGAAACAAATGATACAAGTGTGACACGCGTGCCACACAAGATGCAAAATGAAACAAATGAGACACGCATGCCTCATAAGATGCAAAATGAAACAAATGATACAAGTGTGACACGCGTGCCACACAAGATGCAAAATGAAACAAATGAGACACGCATGCCTCATAAGATGCAAAATGAAACAAATGATACAAGTGTGACACGCGTGCCACACAAGATGCAAAATGAAACAAATGAGACACGCATGCCTCATAAGATGCAAAATGAAACAAATGATACAAGTGTGACACGCGTGCCACACAAGATGCAAAATGAAACAAATGAGACACGCATGCCTCATAAGATGCAAAATGAAACAAATGATACAAGTGTGACACGCGTGCCACACAAGATGCAAAATGAAACAAATGAGACACGCATGCCTCATAAGATGCAAAATGAAACAAATGATACAAGTGTGACACGCGTGCCACACAAGATGCAAAATGAAACAAATGAGACACGCATGCCTCATAAGATGCAAAATGAAACAAATGATACAAGTGTGACACGCGTGCCACACAAGATGCAAAATGAAACAAATGAGACACGCATGCCTCATAAGATGCAAAATGAAACAAATGATACAAGTGTGACACGCGTGCCACACAAGATGCAAAATGAAACAAATGAGACACAAACCCTAATTCGGTGCCGAAGGCCACATGTCCGTCATCACCGGAGTTGTCTCAGCTCGGGAGCTTGGGTACGATCGGGGAAGGTCAGCTATGAGCACCCCCTTTCGCCCGGTCCGAAGACTGGCCTCTACTAACCATGATATCCGATTTTGAAAACGTTATGTGTTCTTATTCCATTTATTAGCCTAGAATTACTATGTTATGCGCGCAACAAACAAGTATAGACTAAATTGCCTAATTTGGAAATAAGCATTGCATATTCGTTCGATTTTGAAAAAAGTGCTTTGGAATTTGCTACTCGTAAGTAGGCTAAAATACAGATTTCAATGAGTTTTTCCAACCCAAACAATCCAACTTCCATCCACAGGCATTAAAACATTTTAACACATAAGCACTTAGCCGCATGGCAGGCATACTGTCATGGCAACACTCACACGCATGCGGGATGCTAAAGCATAAATACTTACATCGTACTCCGTGCCAAAAAAAAGTAAACTAGTTAGCAAACATGCATGTCCTAGTTCATGTTAAAAATGGCTAATGCACCACATGCAAAAATGCAATCTAGGCAGGCTCGGCTAACCCTAAACATGGCATGTGAAATGCGATCAACTACCACATATTTAATTTGTGAATTGAAGTACAGATGCAGTTAGCGTGATGTACCGAGCCTAATGTATGTAATACAAATGTATGGATGCACGCATGCATAGCATAAGGTATGCTAATTTTAAAAATGCCCTAATCTACCATCATAAGTAGGTAAATAAAATGGAAGAAAGAAGTGGGGATTGGAAGACATACACACCACCCACACACACTTATTACAGATTTGCCCTCACTCGGAGGGACCAAATAAATATTACAAATTAATTAACTATGCAAGCTAATTAAATATTACAAATTGCCTAATCAACTAAGCAAATTTAATTTAAGCTAAGAAAACAGATAAACTGCCTCGGGAAACGCCCCGCCATGCATGGGCTGCCTCTGTTTTCCTTCCTTCACTCCTCTGGAGGTTGTCAAAACCTCAGGACTGCTTCTCTGGACATTGAGGAGTACCACCGGCTGGGTAGAATTGCCACTGGCAGTGTGGTGTAGTCACCGGCACAAGATGAATCCATCGGCTGCTTGTTTACTGCCGGTCGGCAATATATACTGCCGGTCGGCAATGAATGCCTGCAGAACCTGCAATTGACAGCAACAGAGGGCAAGGCAAAGCATGGCAGCACAATTCAAGGCATATATGCACCATTCATGTCCCTTATCATGTTTGTGACTCAAAGGGGCATGTGTCTCGATTCTCGGACCACCAATCACGCATTTCCATACATGATGGCCCAAGGGATCAAGTATGCAACTTTGATTTCAAATGCATGCAAACCAAATCAAACCAAAGTCCCAATCCCTATCACCAAATCAAGGGGCAAGGAATGCATGTTGATGCAATGCAACCTAAGCATGTTATCATTCATGCAACAATAAACAATGCAATGTGCTTATGCAAAGCATACAAGCAAACATGCAAGGTAAGCATGCAAACCAAATAGAGGATGGAATTAAGCATGAATTAGGCAGCCCTAAATAGTCCTAAAATAGTGGTCAAAATGCCCAAAAATGGAGGCTAAACATACATGCACACATACACATGTTATGGTCCAAGCCTCAAGCATTGAACAAGTAACATTCAAGCACACTCGAAAAGAGATTTCATGGACAATTAGCATGCAACATGAGCTCTAAAATCATGCTAAAACATGGTGCCAAACCAAGCAATAGATCAAGCCAAGCATGCAACAAATGGCCTAAATGCTCAAAGCAAACCAATGGAGTATTGAACTACACTTAGCAAGACCAAACATGGCATGAACTTATTGACCGAAAACAGAGTTTTAGGACATTAACACAAGGCCTAAGGATCACTTAGATGGCATCCAAATGACTCAAAAACAAAGGCAAGCATAATCACCAAAACATGGAGCATGAGATGACAACCTTACAAGGCATTAAAGGGACAACTAAAGCAAGCGTGCAAGCATACTATAAGGTCTGAAATGACATGGTGGATGGTCCCAAATCACCAAATCAATGCAAAGATGTCATGCTATACATACGCATACTTAAGGCCAACAAGCCGGAATGCAAAGGGGCTATACTAAGCATGCTAAAATCAAGCCAAACACTTATGGACAGACCTAAAACATGTCAAGATAAGCACAAAATCTTCACAAATGTAAGCCTAAAACATGCTAGAAACAAAGGCACACAACCTAAGACATGTTAAGGGATCACAAGGCATTACATGGCAACTATGCTAAGCATGCATGGAGTACCAAAACCAACAAAAAACAGAGGTATAATACAACATATTAAGCATGGAAAGCAGCCAAGACATGGTCAATACACACTCTAACATGGTGCTCCCTCAAGAGGCCAAAAATGGTCCATTTCAAGGACAACAAGGAGAGGGGTGCACCATTGATGGCTCGAGGATCGAGGGCCATGCTTCCTTGAGTTTAAAGCATGATAGGAAGCATGACCATGCTTACATGTGCCTGAAATCCCATGCCATACTGTCTGTCCTCTGTTTGCTGTCAAAACTGTCTTCTGCAGGAGGTTTTTGCCGACCGGCATAATTTTGCGCCGACCGGCAATCTGTTTACAGCCGATAGATCCAAAAACGGCCGGTGGGAATTGTGCACTGCCGGTGAGTATTTCCTCTAGCCGGTGGTACTCTGCAGCATGCAAGGAACCTGTCCTGGGGCTTTGGAAATTTTCAGAAGGCAAAAACCAGAGCTTCCATAGATAGATACACCCTATCTCTATATTTCCTTCTCTCCCTCTCTTTGTGTGTGTTTCTTGGCCTAAAAGTGTGATTTTACCTTACTTTTGCACCATTACACATACTATTACACCTTGCTCCGAGTTTGAGGGACTTGGGGGGTTGATTCTTGAGTTTTTGGACTGATTTTGATCAAAAGAAGAGGGCTGGACCATTTGTTCTTCAAAGGATCTTCAAGGGTGAGCACTTCACTTTAGTTTCCCCAAACTTGCAATAGTTTTTTACCTATCTTGCTTGCTGATTTAGCTTTTGTGTATAACATAAAAAAGGCTTACATTTTCATGCTTTAGAACTTTCATTAAGGTTGTTTTGTGGTTTGAGTGCAAACTCACCTTATTAGGCCTTGTTTGGCCCCTTTTTGTATCGTCTTTGTTAAGCTTTGGTCACTCTTGTGTCTTGGCCTTCTCACCACTGAAATCCAGTGGATTTTCAGTGGTGAAGAAGGGATTTTGAAGTCTTGCATAGGGGAGGGACACCCCTCTCCCTTGGTCCCTCTTTTGTCCTCATTTTTGGCTTAATATGGTAGCATGTATGCTCAGTTGTTTATGACTGCTTTTCAGAGGTTTTTTGGGTGTTTTGGATCATGTTATACCTCTGTCCTATGTTGGGTTCATTGGCCTTTTACACGAATAACATACTTGCTTTGAAATCCCATTATTTGGCTTAAAGAGTGCCATGTTATAACACATCATTTGAGCATGATTTTGGTTCGGCACTAAGAAGTTTTTAGCATTGTTTTTCCATGCTTAAAGGCTGTTGGTTATCGATTTGGTCATGTTTGACATGTTTGTTATGGTTGCTATGCATTTTGGCTTGTGAGCCCTCAAGTGTATGAGTCATAAGTATGCCTTAGTTGGTCTACTTTGATGAGTTGAAGTTGTTTGCCATGTCATTTCAGTCCCCAAATCATGCTAGCATGCTTGCATTCATCGTTCCTTTCATGCTTAGAAGATGTGCCCTTTTTATGCTTTAAAATGAACATTATGCATGCCTAAGTATTTGAGCCTTCAAGGTTGCCATATCATTGGGTTTTAGGGCTGATTTCAGTGTATTCAAACTCCGTTTTTGGTTGCATAGCTCATACCATGTTGGCTCGGGGTAGTGATAGCAAGATGCTCCTTTGTTGTGCCTTAATTTTGGGCCTATTAGTGTGTATGCTTCCATGCTTGATTGTCCATTACTTTGGCATCTTTGGCCACTGTTTTGGGGTGTGGCCGAGGCCTCCCATTTCAGCCTAAATTCATTCTTGTTTATGGCCACATGTTTGAATTGTTGCCTCTAGTTATATGCTTGCATTGTGCCATGTTTGCATCTCATTTTAGGTTGCATTGTATCGCATTTTGCATGCTTAATACATCACCTTTGCATGTTTGGTTTGCATTGCATTTGGCATGTTTTGCATTTTAACTTCATGTTGCATCTTTAAGTCAAGCTTGTATACATGCATTCCATTGTTTGGTTTGGGGTGTCAAACCAAACTCGAGGGGCGAGGAGTGTTTGTACTTCAAGTGACAAAACACGTCTCAACCCTCGGCCGCCAATCCCTTTGACTCTAACATGATAGGGTCTTGGCATTCATATATTTGTTGCATGCATCTTTACATCAAGTGGCAAATTTGATCCCTTGAGCTATCATGCACCATTGATGGCTCGAGGATCGAGGGCCATGCTTCCCTGAGCTCAAAGCATGATAGGAAGCATGACCATGCTTACATATGCCTGAAATCCCATGCCATACTGTCTGTCCTCTGTTTGCTGTCAAAACTGTCTTCTACAGGAGGTTTTTGCCGACCGGCATAATTCTGCGCCGGCCGGCAATCTGTTTACAGTCGATAGATCCAAAAACGGCCGGTGGGAATTGTGCACTGCCGGTGGGGATTCCCCCTAGCCGGTGTTACTCTGCAGCATGCAAGGAACCTGTCCTAAGGCTTTGGAAATTTTCAGAGAAGCAGGGCAGTATAAACAGAGGTGGCAGTGATGTGGTACGGGTTTTTCAGGCGAGCCGGGTTTCGAGCATGCATCATTCGCGCATCCCGAGGCAAAGGCTGCGGCCATCCCTTTCCTTTCTTTTTGCATTCTTCCCATTAAGCAAATTAGAAATTCTGTAATAATTTTATTTGCTTATTATTTGGACTGTAATATTTATTTGTATCCTCCGAGCGAGGCCAAATCTGTAATAAGTGTGCGTGAGTGTGTGTATGTCTTCCAATCCCCACTTCTTTCTTCCCTTTTATTTACCTGCTTATGATGGTAGACTAGGGCATATTTTAAAGTTAACATACCTTATGCAATGCATGCGTGCATTCATACATTTGTCCTGCATGCATCGGGCTTGGTACATCATGCTAACTGCATTTGTATTTCAAATTCCAAGTTGAATACGTGAATCAATTGGTTGCATTTCACATGCCATATTTAGGTTAGCCGAGCCTACTCTAATTGCATCTTGCATGTGTTGCATTAGTCAACTTGACATGGACTAGGACATGCATGTTTGCTAACTAGTTTATTATTTTGGCACGGAGTACGATGTAAGTATTTATGTTTTAGCATCCCGCATGTATGTGAGTGTTGCCATGACAGTATGCTTGCCATGCGGCTAAATGCTTATATGATAAATTGTTTGAATGCCTGTGGGTGAAGGTTAGACTGTTTGAGTTGGAGAAACTCGTTGAAATCCGTAGTTTAGCCTACTTGCGAGTAGCAAATTCCAAAGTGTTTTTCTAAAAATGGATATGCAATGCTTATTTCCAAATTAGATAATCTAGTCTATACTTGTTTGCTGCGCGCATAACATAGTAATTCTAGGCTAATAATTGGAATAAGAACACATAATGTTTTCAAAAACGGGTATCACGGTTAGTAGAGGCCGGTCTTCGGACCGGGCGAGAGAGGGTGCTCATAGCTGACCTTCCCCGATCGTACCCAAGCTCCCGAGCCGAGACAACTCCGGTGATGATGGACATGTGGCCTTCGGCACCGAGTCAGGGTTTCCTAAATTTCCCCATTAAAAAATATTTAGGTGGCGACTCTGTATCTGGCAAAGCAGTCCATGTTTGGCACTTCTTTTCAAAAATCTGTTTCTCAAAAACGATTTTCCGGATTTGGACTCTTTGGTTCAAGATTAAGAACCGTGACACAAATCGAGTCCAAACTGTAGCGAAGGACCCCCTCCGCGAGCGCGTCTACAATATAAAACAGAAAGTGCAAAAGTAGAAAGGTGCAGTGCATACCTCGCAGGCTCTCCAGTAGCCTCCGACTCGCTCTCCCTTCATCAAGAAGTGGAACTCATATAGCCATAGAGCGTAGCGAGGCCAACTCCACCCCAGTCGTAAAAATGGGTCCAGGGTAGGGTCACAAGGGCACTCGGTAAATACAAACCCATGGTGGTCCACCTGTTCGCAAACAAGGTGGTACCAAGAAAGAACATCAAGAATCCCCTGGCGTACTGCTCTACCTCCTCCTGTGTCTCAGATTGCCTCCTGCGGAAATGCTCGGAGAACCAGTTGTATCTGACCATCGTTGGCCCGTATAGAGGTGGGCTCACTCCAAGCAGGTAGATCCAAGCCGCCTCCCACTCACCCATATCCATATCAAAGGAGATCGGATCACTCCCTACTCTTATGCCTGTGATCATCGAGAAGTCATAAGGAGTCATCGTCATCTCCCCGACGGAAGAAAAGTGAAAAGTGTTGGTGGTGTCCCACCACCTCTTCACTAATGCTCCAAGTAGGGCCCGACTGGTTAGATGGCACGACAGTCCAGTGTAGAATAAGCCAAAGCCTGCCTCATCGACAAGGTCGTGTACCCCGGGGGGGAATCAATCCCTAGCCGTCACCGCCCCATAACCTCTATAGGCGCAAGAGTCCCTACGCGGCAAAGAAAGAGGGAGTCAAATGAAAGACAATAATAGTAGAAGAGTCAAATAGAAGGCAGTGTAGGGCAGTCGATGAAAGGCAGAAAAACATAGAAATAAAGTTTTTACCTCAGTAACGTCGTAGGAAAGGTGGTAGTCCGGCTCCCTCAGCCAAACATCCTCTAACATGCCACCGATGAAATCGTCAAAGCGCATCATGCCTCCAAGCGCCATCATGTGCGTGTGGGGGTGGTAAGTGGCCAAATCAAAGGGCTTCATCCTCAATGGTAGTGGCTTAGGCTTCAGCCCTAGAGCGAAGTCTACTTCAAAATCAACGGCAATGTCCTATGCTGCTCCATTGGCCTCAACAATCGCTAGCTCCTCGACCTCTATGGATAAAAGTGCAGGTGGAACCTTGGAAGGGGCATCATCATGAGGAATGTCATCTGCCATCTGAAAAGTGGGTGAAAACTGGTGAAAATGGAAAAATGGAGAAGAAAAAAAAGGGAAAACTTGGAAAAAGTCAACCCTATGAGAGAGAAAATATGAGAAAAGGTCAAAACTCAAGAAAGTTCACCAAAACCCGAGAGAAACTCGAGGGAAATAAGCCCAAAGTGTTGAAAACTTGAGAAAATCAACGAAAACAAAATCTGATCGGTTCAAAGTGTAGAGGACTAAAGGAGTTTTGCGAATAAAGTTTGTGTAGGGCGTTGGAAAATGCGTACAAAGCACAAATCTAGAGAGGGAAAACACCTAGAAAGAGAGGGAGAAGGATTTTGGTCTTGAGGGTGTGTGCAGGTGGAACCTTGGGAGGGGCATCATCATAAAGACTGTCATCTGCCATCTGAAAAGTGGGTGAAAACTGGTGAAAATGGAAAAATGGAGAAGAAAAAAAAGGGAAAACTTGGAAAAAGTCAATCCTATGAGAGAGAAAATATGAGAAAAGATCAAAACTTGAGAAAGTTCACCAAAACCCGAGAGAAACTTGAGGGAAATAAGCCCAAAGTGTTGAAAACTTGAGAAAATCAATGAAAACAAAATCTGATCGGTTCAAAGTGTAGAGGACTAAAGGAGTTTTGCGAATAAAGTTTGTGTAGGGCGTTGGAAAATGCATACAAAGCACGAATCTAAAGAGGGAAAACACCTAGAAAGAGAGGGAGAAGGATTTTGGTCTTGAGGGTGTGTACAAATGAAGCTTGGGTGTTGATTTAAAGAGGGCCCACAGCTAAAAGGACAAATATGCCCCATTGCTGGCCACTAATGGCACTAAAACTGGGCGGTCGCCCACTATTCGTGGCCTGCAAGCCCTATTAGTGGCCAGCAAACCCATTTTGTGGTCAGCAGGTCTCCTTTGCAGTTCAGTGATGGTTTTGTTCCCCTTTTTCCCTAACAGTGTATGAGAGGTCCTATTTTGGGTCTGGATTGATTTTCGAGGAGCTCAAAAGTGTGTCCTGGTTGCGTCGTTTCAATGCCTGCTGTACTCCGACAAGAGAATGTGCCCTAATTCAAAAGTGAGCGGGTTGTATCCTTTTGAGCATTTTGCAAAACCTCCAACGGGTAAATCAAAGGTCAGCGTCAAAGGTCGCTTTTGTCCATTTTGTCAAATTACATATATGTTCTCTTTTGTTGCATAGAACATGCATTTTCACATGCACTTATGTTGCATGTGTGCCTTACATCGTTCATGATTCATATGTTTACATAGAACATGCCTTCAATTTTGCATAGAACATGATTTCAATTCATGCATAGAACTTGCTCTTGTTTCTTGCATAGAACATCCTTTCGATTAACATTATATGTCGGTTGTCTATAATTTTGCATGAAACATGCTTTGTCATTATATTGGTGTTCGATATTGTTCACTTTGTGCATCTATCGCACTTGTTCACTTCATGCATCTATTGCACACTTTCATTACATTATGTATTTATCGTACAATCAAATACTTTTTGCATCTATCTTAGGATGCGTGAAACACGACCCTAAGCGATTTTTCTCCTCTTCTTATGATTTCAGCGTGATTAGAGTATCTCAGGACGCGTGAAACACAACCCTGAGCGATTTTTCTCCACTTCTCACAATTTCAGCGTGATTAGAGTATCTCAGGACGCATGAAACACGACCCTGAGCAGTTTTTCTCCTCTTCTCACAATTTCAGCATGATTAGAGTATCTCAAGATGCGTGAAATGCGACCCTGAGAGGTTATTTTCTCAGGACGAGTGAAACGCGACCCTGAGCAGTTTTTCTCCTCTTCTCACGTAACCCTGAGTGGTTTTTCTCCTCTTCTCATGATTTCAGCGTGATTAGAGTGTCTCAGGACAAGTGAAATGTGATCCTGAGCAGTTTTTCTGCTCTTCTCACGATTTTAGCGTGATTAGAGTATCTCAAGACGCGTGAAACGTGACTTTGAATGGTTGTTTTCTCAGGACGCGTGAAACGCAACCCTAAGTGGTTGTTTTCTCAGGACGCCTGAAATGCGACCCTGAGTGATTTTTTTTCTCTTTTCACAATTTCAATGTAATTAGAGTATCTCAGGACGCATCAAACGCGACTTTGAGCAATTGTTTTCTCAGGATGCATGAAATGCGACTTTGAGCGGTTGTTTTCTCAGGATGCATAAAAAGTGACCCTGAGTGATTGTTTTCTCAAGACACGTGAAACGTGGCCCTGTGCGGCTGCTATTTCAGGACGCGTGAAACATGACTCTGAGTGGATTTTCTTTCCTCCTCTCATGGCTTCGGCGTGGTTAGAGTGTGCATTTTTAGTTCTTTCAGTGTGAAACCCATTTCATTTTTAGCTTGAAGCTCATTCATATGTTGTTATCTTGTTATTGCTTATTGCATCTATTATTGCTTATTGCTTGCATGATTGTGATTTTTCAAAATAGACGGCTTCGCGACGTGTGTGAGTTCAAATCTCAAAGTATATTTTTTTTGGCATATCATTTACATCCTGTCCCAGAACTACGCTGGTTTGATTCCCTGCAAAAGGATACATAGGCAGCTTTCGGGCTCAACCAATTTACTTTATGTCTTAATTGCTTGCCCACGTCTTACAGCCTTGTCAAAATGGGTCGTCTCTGAGCTTTGACATTCACTCATGTCATTTCATGACATTAAGCTCTGTCAAAGAGGGGAACCTGTAGACACCCCATTTTTTACTGCCCTTAAGCCTTGGGCGCCACCAATTGATCACCCGATGATGAATTTGTATACATTTGTCAAATGCTTCATTTCTTTAGCAGGAAACCTCAGTTTTGAATGTACAAACTTTGTGCCTTGTTTTGGACCAAAATAGTAGCTTTTCATGCCGAAGCATCTAGGGACCTGCAGACCCACTAGTGTGGCCTGCTACCCACTATTAGTGCCCTGTCGGCCCCTTGTGTAAAATTTTAGATCTTTTTGCCAGCTATGCCAACTATCTATATAGATGCATGCACTGCACCAACTGTGTCTGTATGGATATTTCTGAGGTGGACTCATATATTTCTATATATAGACGACTCCCTCTTATTTTTTTAAAGTTGGAAAATTTTAGAGAGCAAAAGTTTTGGAAAATATTTCTCTCTCTACATTTCTCTCACTCCCTTGCAACTTACATAACCTTTGCCTAGACACTCTAAACCAAACCTTGAGGGATTTTGTTGAGGTGCTTAAGCTTGCATTTTTAGCACTTAAGAGTGTGAAACTAGTGGTTTGAGAATTCAAGGGATCACACCCCTTCAAGAGGAATACATTCTAGTTCTTTTGTACCATCTCTTTCTCATCTTTTGTTGTTGTTTTTGAATTGTTTATCACTTGTATTTTTGGGCTGAAACTTGTAGTTTAAAGCCATTAAAGGTAGAAGGGTGGATCACCCTTCTTTGGACCTTGTTTCATAGGCTTTTACCCTTGTGTTTCCCATAGTTTTATCAACTTTTTTGAGCTTTTTACCACTGGTTTTTAGAGTTTTCCAAAGGCTAAAAATCATATTTTGAAGTCCCAAAAATGGAGGAGGTAGCCTCCCTCCTTGTGCTTGTTTATTAGCTTAATTGCTCCATGTTTTTATCTTACTCTTTTAGCTGTTTTTACTTTGACTCCACCACTGTTTTGAGCCAATTTAGGACTGTTTTTGTGTGTTAGTTTCATTTGTGCTTTGTATTGCATGCTTGTAGTGTAATGGTCCTCATAGGCTTGGTGGTTTAGGCCTTAGCCACCAACCTATTTGAGTGGCTAGCATTTATTTTTTGCTTTCCATACTTATGTTCATCTCTAAGAATCTCTGTAACCTCCCTCATTTCTTGGCTTTTTCTTTGCTTTGAGAGTTGTTTCAAACTAATAGATTGTTTAAGTTTGAGATAGAGGTATTGTGCTTAATGGTTTAATCTCTTTGTGGGTTCATTACCAACAGCATGGTATCTCTCTCATGCCTAAAACAATACTTGATTTGACACTTCCCTCCTTTAATGGACTTAATACTCATTTTAGACTAAAATGATTAATAAATGGAAAGGCAATGAAATTGAGTAATAAAATTAGAATAAAATGAAGCAAGATAATAACATAATTTGGTGTTCAATCGGATGTTAATTGAACACATGGAGACTTGAGTCATTTCATACTTGTTAGTGATGAAATGGTTCAAGTTTCCAAAGTCAACCACTTCCCCTGATCAATCATAATAGGGAGGAGGTTTGCGAGTCTTTCATTATGCATTTATTGAAATTGTATCCCTTGGTTCATAAGTCATCACGCAATGAAATTGCGCTGATTGATGGCTTGCAAATCGAGCCTACCTCTCTTTTAAGTTGTCTGAAGATAAGGAGAGGCAAGGCGGACAGACATCCCCTGAAAATGCTATATTTGTGCTCTATTTGTTTTCTATTGTAGCAGGAGAAACCCACCATTAGTGGCCAGCAGGCCACCTTTTTTGTATAACAGGCCACCAAAAGTGGGCGGTTGGCCACCATTTTTGGCCTACTAGCCACTTTTGTCCACTAGACAATACCTTTTTTTTTTTACAGAATAGAGTAGAAGCTGAGGAAAAACAGTGCAAGTTTCTGGCTGTAAAACAGAACCCGCTTGGCAACAAAACAGAGGCATTTTTGGGTGGAAAATCTGCTGGCATACATAAGTCCTTTCATTGATCTTCGGGACCCGCGGAATGGTGGATTTGTAATTAATTAGTTAGTTTCAATTTCCTAATTTCGGTACTGTAATAATTAGCTAGAATAGCTAGTTATATGTTGTATGTAATTAAGTAGCTAGAATAGTTAATTAGTTGGCTAGAATAGTTAGTTTATTTATAGTGTTGTAATCATTGTTTAATTCATTAACTACTTAGTGTAGCTAATTTATTTTGGGTATTGTAATAGTTAGTTAATTCGGTAATTAGCTAGGACATTTATGCGGCCTCTCCTGCGCGAGGGCAGTCTTGTAATAATGTGTATGTCATCCAACCCCACGTCTTTCTCCCTTTTATTTATTCGCTTATGATGGGTAGCTTAAAACATCATATTTCTTTTAGCATTTCTCACGTTTTCATCCATTTGTTTTTGTGGGGCTGAATAATAATATATTAAGGAAAGCCAAATATATCTGAAGATTTATCAGGACAAAGACGATTCGACTCTGTCCAAAAGGGTCCTGAACCCAAGATATTTAAATCGGCCATGCAATCGACCATATAAGCAGCTGAATAGGACTTGGCATACGATTGAAAGGCCGAATAAGCAATCGCACGCTAGATTAAGAGTGCACCCGACTCCTGAGACTAGATATTAATATAAATAGAGGAACATCAATCAAAGAAAGGTATGTGAGAATAGATGAAACAACTTGAGATAGAAGTAAACTTGAGAGCATACTAACTTGTCCGTCAGAGTGCTAATTCCGGCACCCCCGACTGGAGTGTTCATCCTTTTTCAGGTGACAATTAGAGGATCAAGAACGTCTTACTGGATCTTGGAGTATTTCCAAACCACTTCTCCACAATTGGCGCCGTCTGTGGGAATACTTAAGCACATCCATGGCGGGCGTAACAGATGATCCTCCGGTAGTCGTTGACGACATTATGCCAAGAGATGACATCACTCCAAGAAACATGCTTGGACCGGAGAATATCACCGCACGACGGGCCTTGAACTTCGACTTAGTAGCCTAGACCTCACCCTCAACATCAGTGCATGAGACAATGCAGATGATTATGAATCAAGTAAAACAAAATGAACAGCGGCTGGAAAACATGATGGCTAAGAATGAACGCTTGTGCCAGGAATTGGCCTTGGAGGTGGAAAAATCCCAACTGGCTGCGCGCCAAGACCGGGGTCAACATTCAGGAAAGAAGGATGGCCGACGACGTCGACTTCGGAAACATGATAATGACAGTGACTATTACTCACCATCCCTAAAACCCGGAAAGAAAGGATGAGTCGATGTATCTAGCTCATCCAAAGGAAGTCCGTATGTGTGGTACAAGCGAGGGAGAAGAAGTGATGATTCAAATGAAGAAGATAAGCATGACCCTTTTGTGCGACGAATTGCAAGGGCAGTGCTACCCAAGAAGTTCAAAGCACCGTCGTTCACCCTGTACGACGAAAAATCAAACTCCACTGATCATATTCATCATTATAAATAGGCGATGACACTGCATGTTGACAATGAAGCCCTCATGTGTCGAATGTTCCCGAGCAGTCTGGGACCACTGGCCGTCAGATGGTATTATAAACTAGAGCTAGCATCGATTAAAAGCTTCCATCAACTCTAAAAGTCCTTCAAGGCAAGATTCATCACCAATGAAATCCAGCCAAAACAAGACGATTCTCTCTGGGCAATGCAAATTAAACTAGAAGAAACCCTTTGTGAATACTCAACATGCTATTGCGAATACTTTAACTTGGTACATGATTCTTGCAATGACTCTATAGCCATCACCGCCTTTAAGATGGGATTACATCTTAATAGTTCCCTTCGCAGTTCGTTGACCAGACGGCCCCCCAAAATAGTTTGGGCGTTAATGAAGAAGGTCGAAGAGTATTGCAAAGTGGAAGATGATGCCCTACGGGTCAAAGCCGGACAGAAAGCCATTAAGACAGCTTCACCTAGAACCGTTCAGCTGTTAAGCGTCGTGCCATCAAGGAGCCCCGAACCGCGGAGTCGGGCCAAACGAGACAAAAGGCGTGACTCACGCCGATCAAACAATCAATGTTCACATCGATCGAATGAACAATATCAAGTGGATAGCAAGCGCACAAAATGCTCGGACAAAAAGCACATGGAGTTGGCAGAGCTGGCCAGCAAGATTTTGTCGAAAGTTTAACACTTTCTGTTCTTTAAATGGCCTTCCAAAATGGTTGGACCTCCTGACACTAGGAGAAGGGACAAGCGGTGTGAATACCATAAGGACCACGGTCATGACACCGACAATTGTTATGCACTGAAGGATCGCCTGGAAAAACTGGTACAAGACTGCTGGCAGGCGCAACATGTCCGAAAGAATAATCCATCGAACACAGTAGCCCTAAGGCCAGATTCGACTCCACTTAGTGTAATTGAAATGATATACAGCCTACCGCTGTCAGCCGAGATACAGACAATTCAGTTACAACCTAGCCTCCAAAGGCCGATCACACTAGCAAAACGGCCCCATGAAATTGGGAGGATTAGTTTTGACGACACCGACTTAGTTGGAGTAACTCTTCCACACGTCGATCCCCTCGTCATTGAGTTATGCGTCAACAGATTCACCATTGAACGTGTTCTCATCGATTAGGAAAGCACTTCAAAAATAATGTATTATAAGACATTCGCCAAACTCGACTTCACAGACTCGGATTTGTTGCCGGTCGATTACCTATTATTTGGCTTCAACGCTAACCCTGAGTATCCATTGGGCAAGATCACGTTACCAGTTTGGGCGGGCACCAGATTAGTAGATGTAGAATTTCTGGTTATTAAACTTCTATTGCCATACAATCTCATCATGGAAAGAACTTGGCTGCATACAATGTGTAGACACCCCATTTTTGACCACCTTCAAGACTTGGACATCACCGGTGGAACACTCGGTGATCATCCATGTTCGTGTTCGTTTTGAGTTCCCAGAGGCCTTGGTTGCGCGCCTTGCCTCAGGATCTCTCGACTTGTTCATCTCGTTTGGTTTTGCACCAAATACTTGTGTTTTTGCTTTGAGGGGTAGGGAATGGCTTGTTGGCCATCCCCACACCCCATCGGCCTTCCCTTTGCATCACCGGCCATTCATTGCTGACACCGGCCATGGTTTCTTAATACCAATGGCCGGTCGGCACTCTATATGGCCGACCGGCTATCTGTTTGGCCGGCAACCTCCTTTTTTAGCCGGTAACACCTTTTTGCCTTCTTCAGGCATAGTGCATGCCAGCTGTGCCAGCTGGAATACACCAAACCTATCCCGGGGCTTACATGTGGCTGTTTTGCCCCTTTTGCCCCCTTTTGGTCAAAGCTTCTTGAGGAAGCTTGACCCTTTGTCAAAGTTTCCTCAAGAATCTTAGCCAGCTGTCTTAGCTTCCTCAAGAAGCCTTGACCTCCTTGCCCCCTTTGCCCCCTTTTACTTAGCTTCTTTGAGAAGCTTAGAACCATTTCTTTTGCCTATATAAGGACCTCTCCTCCTCAATTGTCAAAGGTTAGCAAAAAAACAAAAAAAGACAGAGCTTATACATATATTCTAATATATATATCCTCTCTCTCTCTATATATATATATATATTTCCCTCTCTCTCCTCCCTTGTGTGTGTTTTGTGGCCTAAAAGTGTATTTTTACCTTAGTTTTGCACTAACACACACACCATCACACCTTACTCTGACCTTGAGGGGCTTTGAGGGTTTGTTCTTGAGCTTTTGGGCTGATTTTGATCAAAAGAAGAGGGCTGCATTTGCTGTTCATCAAGAGTTCTTCAAGGGTAACTATTTTACTTTAGTTTTCCCAATCTTGCATTAGCTTTTGACCTGTCTTGAATGTTGATTTAAGCTTTGTGTATAACTGAAAAAAGTCTTTTATTTTCATGCTTAAGATTCTTCATTAAGGTTGTTTTGGTGTTTGGGGTCGACCTCCCCCTCTTAGGCCTCTTTTGGCCTCTTTTTGTGCTCTTTCAGTAAGCTTTGATTACCTTAGGGAGTTGGCCTTCTCACCACTGAAATCCAATGGATTTTCAATGGTGAGGAAGGGGTTCTGAGGTCTTGTATAGGGGAGGGACACCCCTCTCCCTTGGTCTCTCATTTTGTTCATGTTTTGGCTCATAAGGGTAGCATGTATGCTTGGTTGTATTTGGCCCTATTTCAGAGGTTTTTGGGTGTTATTTGGGCATATCTTACCTCTGGTTTTGGTCGGATTTGTGGTCCCTTACATGCTTAATACACTTGCTTTGTATTCCCCCATTTTACCTAGAAATGCATCTAGCCATTAGACCATCGCGCTTGCATATTCTTGCCTAGCTTTGTGAAGCTTTTGGTCATGATTTATCATGATTGAGGTCTGTTGGGTGCTGGTTTGGTCGTATTTTCCATGTTTGGTATAGCCCCTTTGTATTTTGGCTTATGAGCCTTGAGTGTGTGAGTCACTAGCATGCTTTAGTTGGGTTGTTTCAATGATTTGGAGTCATTTCATATGCCATTTCAGTCCCTAATCCATGCTTGTATGCCCACATTCATCGTCACTTTCTTGCCTTGAAAGGTTTTTCTTTTGTGCCTTGGAAAATGGTCATTGTGCATGCCTATGTGTTTAGACATTAGGCTGCCATATCAGTGGGTTTTGAGGCCCCTTTTTGCATGCTAAAACTCCATTTTGTATTGAAAAATTCATGTCGTGTTTGCTTGGGGGAGGTGTTGAGCAATGCTCCCATTTTTGGCCTTGAATGCCCATGTTTTGGACTCACTCCTTGGCGTGTTTTGAGCATGATCTATGTATGCTTTAGTCTTGTTTTGGGGTCCCTTGGGACTGTCTTAGGTCATTTTGGTCCTTTAAGGTTTGGTTGACATAGCTTTGGTTTGACCCCCTTTATTGGCTTCAAGTGTTGGTCATTGTTGCATGTCTTGCTTGCATGTTTTGTTTGATTTGGCATCATTCTCTATTCATTTTCAGAGCTTAGCATGTTGGTTTAATGCCCATATATATCACCTTTATGTATGCTTAGAGTTGTCCCCTTTTATGCTTAGGTGATGGGCCTTGATGTGTGCATGCTTGCATGTATCATTTGTGCTCTTGTGTATCCTCTTAGGCCACTGTTCTGGGGGTGGGCTGAGGTCCTCTCATTTTAGTATAAGTCCGTCTTTGCATATTTTGCATGCTTGCATGTTGTATTGCATTGGTTGCATGCTTACACTGTATCATTTTCGCATGTTTGCATGTTGTTTAGTTAATGGCATTACATAGTCTTGTTGTATGCTTGATATGTCCATATTGCATTAGTCTAGCATGCAGGATTAGATAGTGTCATGTTGCATTAGCTTAGCATGTTCATGTTATCTTGCATGAGTTGCATCACTTTGCATTGTATATTGCATCCATGCATTACATTTGGCTTGGTTTGGGGTGTCAAACCAAGTATAAGGATTGAGAAGTGTTCATACTCCAAGTGATGTAACACGTCTCAACCCTCGGTCATCAATCCCCTTGACCTCAACATGATAGGGTGTTGGCATTCATTTTTTTTTTCTTTGCATGCATTTACATCAACGTTGCTACCTTGGCCTCTTAGGCCATCATGCATCAAAAATGCACAATTGATGGCCCGAGGGTCGAGGGTCATGCTCCCTTGAGTCCCTTGCATGATAGGGAGTGTGCCCATGCTCACATTTGCTCGAAAATTCCATGCCATACACTGCTTGCCCTCTGCTGCTGTCAACTGCAGATTTCAACAGGAAGATTTGGCCGGCCGGCAATGATGAATGCCGACCGACAAAGAATTTTGGCCGAGAGCAAAATCTTTAGCCGATAACCTCATTACCATGGCCGGTGGCCTTTTGATCTGGCTGATGGCACTCCACTGCACTCAGAATGAAGTTCAGAACAGTTCAGGAGACTTTCATAAATTTCAGAGAGGCAGGGCAGTGTCAACAGAGGCAACAGTGCTATGGCAGCAAATTTCCAGGCGAGACGAGTCAAACATGCATCATCCACGCATCCCAAGGCGGGGCTGTGGCCACTTTAATCCTGCGTTTAATTTGTTAATTAATTAGAAATTCTGTAATAATTAATTTAGTATTCGGACTGTAATATTTATTTGGACCCTCCGAGCGAGGGCAATTGTGTAATAAGTAT